>OMLB01016064.1:30709-75976 GCA_900302555.1 Myripristis jacobus | reverse complement strand
CACCCACCCCAAAGTCACATACTTCCTCTTCATTCTCTCTCTCTCTCTCTCTCTCTCTCTCTCTGTCTCTCTCTTCTCCCTCCCTGCCTCCATCTTTCTCTTCCTGTCTTCCTCTCTATCTCTCTCCTTTCGCAGCAAAGGGATATATTTATACCCCAGTTCCACTCTGCTCTCGCTCTTTGACTCTACCATACATACCGTCATACCTGCGTCATTACTTACGCCTCACATCAAACCCTGTATCCATTGCCGTGGGTTTCTGTATGCTCCTTTAACGCGCTTTGGGCCCAGACAATGCCTCGGTTGTTGTCCCATAGCTTTAAGCACAGTGTGTTATAGCCAGGAACAATACCTTTGCAGTCAGAGAACAATACCTTTATACTCAGTGAAAAGGGTCTTGAAACTCCTGTTATTTGTTTAGCCCTTGTGTTAAGCTGAATTTTGGTTGCATTGAATTTCTTAGCTTGGAAGTGCATGAACTTTACCTCCCCGTTACATTATATCTTCCTTATTGCACCAGTGTTGAGATTTCATGTTTTGAGAGCTTAAGTAACACACACCCGGCAGTTAAATTGGTCCATGTGGCCACAATATCAGTCACCTGATTGAGAAAACAAGGAACTCGGAAAAAAAAGCCAATCATGTGAAAAAGATGTTCACGTGAAATGTCTTGAACTGATACAGTACAAAGCAACGTTTTTGTCAACAATGATTTTTTTTTTTTTACATCTAACATCCATATCTCATATGTGACTCGGTTAAAATAGACAAATCAGTGGAATAATGTGCTATTAAGCCTTATATTATTACTCATCTTTCCCTTAATAAATACCTGTTTCTATGTTAAGTTACTGATATGTGAATTTTAAAGTGGCACATTTATTATTATTATTATTATTTTTTTCAAATTTGCTTATTCACTTCATTTCTTTGCTTTGTCAAAGTTGTACAAAACAACTTTATGCAAATATATTTTACAGTAGGCATCACAATGAGGGCCAATGAAAATTAGGTTGTGCAAGTGTTAACATTCAGTTTAATACAATGTTGAGTTTTAGCTGTCTGCGCGCACATGCTTTTGTGTTGAAAACTAATACACTTGACTGCCTATCAGGCTCAATATTGATGTGCAATTTATGAGTAAAATTGAATTCCATCATCTATTTATCATCCACTATCTCTCCATTATCTGTGCTTTATGCCCTACTCTCGCGGCCTCCCCTCCTCCTCTCACTGGCATTAAGTTCAAACTTGACACTGATGTTGACTCACTTTGTCACCCCTCGCTGGCTCTCTCTCTCTCTCTCTCTCTTTCTCCCATCGTCCCTCTCTCTCTCTCTCTCGCTCTCTCTCTCTCTCCCATCGTCCGTCTCTCTCTCTCTGTCTCTCTCTCTCTCTCTCCATCCATCGCTTGGAGGACAAGAGTGCCCGCAGACGCATTTCTCTCCAGAGCCCCCCCTCCCTCTTTCACTCTCTCTCACCCTGTCTAACTCTCTCCATCTCTCTCCTACTCTCCCCTTTACACACACAGTATTGTCAACAAAGCCGGAGAACAAGGGACGTGGGGGAACAGGGGAATAAAGGTGTACAAAGAAGAGTGATACATCGGACTCTGCTCCCTTTTACTTTGACACTTGGTAAGTTTGGAAATTTTTCTCTTTGTAACATCTTCAGTGCATTTATGTGTATATTTCTGTGCTTTGATCACTTTTTGAGCGTGGACTTCATGAGCGCCTTTGGGATTGACGGCGAGCAACCATGCTACCACTTACACAGATACAGCACAGCCAAAGTCATTTCTGGAGTGTCACTCAAAATTTGATCAATTATATGCTGAGATTGGGCTACTTCGGTTGCACGTCTGACCTTTGACATAGACCCGCTGCTGTGAGAATTGAGTCAGTATTGACATACCTTTGCATGCCTCTCTGATTCCGAGTTTTTAAAAAATAGGACAAGGGAAGACAACAGGAGAAGAGAATAGATTTCATTTATCCTGCGCATGAATTCGGGGTTTAGGGTGTGTTTCTGGAAATACCTTCAACCTTTAATATACCGAGGAGGTAGATTTAGAGATGGGCTTCGTCACAACGTTTGATGAAAGCCTAGTTCATGAAACCTTTGTGCCCGTTTCTGTGTCCATGTAAATGTGTCTGTGCGTTCTTGTGGGTCTTTTTGTGCGTATGTGTGCAAACGTGCGTGCTCGGGGTTACCACCAAAGACAGAGCTAAAAGCAAGTAGCATAATAAATGTCATGGCTTTCAGAGTGGGTTCTAATGTACCATGGCTCCCTGTGGTATACTAGCATACCAATGTATAACACACACACGTTACGACAGCAGGCATGTAACTAACTCCATTTCTGTCTGTCATCATGAGGCTAATTCACCACAATGCCGACCATGTGTGAACTCATGCGATATGAACCCCTCCTTCTTCTCCCTGGGCCTTCCCAGCTTTCCCAGGAGGAAGGAGAGAAGAACGAGGGGGAGAGGAGCCAAAGGTGACAAAAAGGAGGACAGGACACCCACAAAGGTCTTTTTTTTTATTTTTATTTCTCTTCATGGTGGCTCGGACGCTCGTATTATGTATGAGAAGTTAACCATGCTGAACCTGCAAAGCGGCTCGAACTGGAGCGGGCCTAACAACTGGTACCATGATCCCACTGCAGTACAAACACAACACAGCACAGGTGAGGGGGGATTTCAACACATGGATGATCATGTTCACATATGATGATCAGCTACGTGCGTGTATGTCACCATGATCAAACCCGTGTAATATAATGCTTGGCACTCTTCCTAACTTGCCTGTTATTTCACTGAACCTTACATTCTGTTGTCCTGAAATGTGGGGCTCTGTTGTATCAAGCCAATTTTCTTGACATTCACCCATCTCTTTTGTCACCTCCCTCTCCGCCAGTGTCTGAGGGCTGTCTGCTGGACACGGAAGGCAGTATGGGGGGAGAGGCGGGGGGAGGAGGAGGAGGGAGAGGAGGAGGAGTCCCCGTGGAGAGGGACGAGGGCGAGGAGTCTCAGCTGAGACTGCAGCTTAAGAGGAAGCTGCAGAGGAACAGGACCAGCTTCACCCAGGAGCAGATCGAGGCTCTGGAGAAAGGTCAGACCAAGCAAACACGCAAAGCGCTTTCCTGCTGCAGCCAATCACTGCCCTCCGTGGGCACTACCCAGACCAGAATATGTCATGTCGCAGCTTGTCCTGCTTTCTTCCCATTTTTATAATGGATCATAAACTTCAGACGTTGTTTACCACTACTTGGTAAATGACAAGAAACTTGAATGTACCCTAATATGGAATTAGAAAACATTACGTAAGCGGATCCAAAAAAGTCAGGTTATTTATGAGACATAGAGTACTGATTTAGAGCTCCTGAAATACTGAGAATAATATAAATATTTAGGGTTGATTTTTATCCATTGCAAAGGCATTTAATCCATGATTGCTGCCAGCTGATTTTTTTTGCAAATTTTCTATGGTCCTCTCTGCCAAAATCCTCATTTGCTCTAAAATGCTTCTGGCAACTATTATGAAAAAAAAAAAATATCGGAAAAAGCATCATTATTGTGGTTACATTATGCAGTGAGATCTGGCCCTTGTAGCCTGATATCAGGCCAGTGAGAGGGATCAGGAAGCCACCCTTGACTGGATATGGCTGCAGCAGGCCCTTGAGCTAAATACGGACGCAATGTCCACGGTGCAGCCAAGTGGAAATGTATCACTGTGGTCACTGTGCAAATGACATTAATGAGGTATACTGACCTCGATGTACAGCCAAGGCACAATAACAATCACGTGTTGACACAAATGCCAATTAAAAGGATGCCAATTATAATAATTTTCAGGTAGAGTTCAATTTTTTACGCCCATTGTTATTGCCCCGCATGCGATATGCATTCGTTAAGGTAGTGTGCATGCCAATTGGTACTTCAGGCTATACTTAATTATTCAGCATGTTGGTAATAATTTTGTGTTTTTTAAAAAAAAAAATGATAGTATAATTAACCAAGCCATTTTGCTGTACATATACCGGTTTCTTTTTAAACAAAGCATTAAGCGTTTTATCTGTTTTAGTGGGTGTGAAACACATTATTTGTCAGCACAGTAAACAAGTGGAATGTATCATAGGTGCAGACAGTTATATCTATCTAGACGTCTCACTTACTAAACCTGAAACTTCACTGAGTTCACCAGGGTGACTCAGACTGGCATTTTTATATTGATGTGTAATTGTGGCTTCAGCTCGTCATCAACAAAAAATGTCAGCAGTTTGTCACCTGCAATTTAACGGCCACAATGAGGAATGATACTGTAGCAGAGTAAAGCTTGTCGATGTGACTCTTTAACACAACCTCTAGCCTGTGCTGGCTTAGAAATCAGGACAATACAACAGGAAGTGATACAGATGATGATGAGGTTAATACTGAATGCTGAATGCAGATGAGCAAATTTGTAATGACAATTTTTAATGGTGTGAATTTAGAAAAAACTGATGACTCACTAACAAATTAACATGAGTTCTATTTCTTCTCAGTCAAACTAGTTTGAAATAAAGTGCTTAGGCAGCTTTGCATCTTGAATCTTTTCATTTTAAGTTCCTGCATGCGCCATAACGATGAATAATTTACACAAAGTGCAAAAGATGAATATTTAAAATATGGTTGTATGGATACATCTCAAAAAAGTGGATTTATTTTCCATGGAGACATAATTAGTGACACTGTTATTAATGAGAGAGAGAGTGAGAGAAGGGTGGATATTGGCGAAGAGGTCATCGTGTTTCCCTGTTGCTAAAGCTTGGCTCATTGTTCCAAGAAAAAGACGGAGCTCAGAGCTGGACTAATCCAAGCAGCTGACTTCCAGTTGTGCTGTGGTGCGGTTGCCCTCTGTCACACGCATACTGTGTGTTTGACATGAGTTAATCTCTTCTACAGAGTTTGAAAGGACACATTACCCAGATGTCTTTGCAAGGGAGAGACTGGCAAACAAGATTGATTTGCCCGAGGCCAGGATACAGGTAAGGCTGCCCACCGCAGTGCAGTCACTCTTCACTGCTATCTGATCCTGGATCCTGTTTAATTTTGCTCTAACCTTGGCATCCTGATGACAGTGGATTAACCTCAAACCTTAATAATGAATGGAATTTAATTTAATCTAAATGTGAGGAAGCAGAGCCTCCATTCCAACATTTTCTGAAATATTGAAAGCCTGGCTATACCACCGCATGATATATTTAATGTGCCCTACCGTGATAAACACGCTTGACATAGCTCTTTGATTGACAGGTATGGTTCTCAAACCGAAGAGCCAAGTGGAGGAGGGAGGAGAAGCTGCGCAACCAAAGGAGGTCAGGGGGAGGGACGTCCTGTTCACAGACCCAGGCGCCCCTGACCACTTCGTTCAACACATCTGTTTATCATCATCAGCATGGCAGCAGTTCAGGTAAACACTGGCTTAATGCAGCGGGCCGGTCAGTGCCAGTTACATGCAAGGTGGCAGCTTACCTGTATTTATTTAGCTAATCATATCTCCTCTCTCCACATACACACAGAGAAATGAGAGTGGATTACCATTGTAAACCAAATCTGTTCATCCTTTGTTTGATCATGCCACTACTACCAATAACGTTTATTTGTGTAGCACTAATCAAAGCCAGCATTACAACGTGTTTCACAAAGAGCATGAAATAATGAATATAAGAATAGAAATATAATAAATAGCAGAAACAAAAAAAATATGGAGAAATAAAACAGGCAAGTAAAATAATTAAAATATCAGGATTAAAATGTAAAAGCAATGGATCTGCAATGTACATTAATGTGTCCCTATGCTAAAATATGATAAATTTTATAAGCATAGATATTGCAGAGGTTGGTGGGTTTTATTGTCTTTTTCTCTCTCTCTCTTCAGTGTCATATTTTGTTTATCTGCTACGCACACTTCATTGCATTTTATACAATATGACGTTCGCTATATAAATGAATAAATGCAGTTTTATCAGATCCACCTGTACAATCTAATACAGTTCAGTGCAGCAGCTCTGCCATAAATTTGACCTTTTAAGAAAATTTATAATGTTCAGTTTTTGTTGACATTGTGGAGAATGTGTCAATTTAATTCTATGTTGCAGAGGTCTTGTACTGGACTATATTATACTGACAGGTGTTTCCAATTTTTTGTCCTCCCTATTTATTTATACAGGAGGGGGACAGAATAGTAGAAACACCCCTCAACAAAATGCAGTCCAGTACAACAGCAACAAGAAAACCTGAGCATGGCACAACAGTTGGATTGGACTGTATTCAATTGTGTATCTAATAAAGTGGCCATTGAGTGTGTGTGTGTGTGTGTGTGTGAGTGAGAGAGAGAGAGAGAGAGAGTGTGGTAACTGTGTCTCTGTGTGTCTCTCTCCAGGGTCCATGTTGAGTCAGGCTGAGTCGTCCCTGCCCAGCTACAGCTCCCTGTCAGTTTTCTCCTCTGGAGTTCAGGTTGGACATTCATCATTCATCACCACCTTCCAAACTTTATCCAAACAGGTCACCGCCGCCGAGCAGAGCAAGTTCACCACCTGCTTTACATCACTGCATGGGTCTAATAATGAATTAATATTACCTCTACCAGACACGAGAATAAAAATAATAATAATGATAAAAAGATAATAATAGTAATAAATAATAACAAGCATACAACATATACACATACAACATATAAAATAGACAGCCAAAAATTGAAAAAAATAAATAAAAAATAAATAAATAAATAAAAGTATGCATTAAGAGGATATTAAGATTTACTTGAAATCAGACTTTATTAACCAAAGTCCCTGTCTTCAGTCCACACTGTGAAATGGCCATGAAGAATCTTAGATTTCACACCATGTGATTTGGGATTAAAAGCTCCCTCCAGCTGTCGCCGAGCTTTAAGGATGATTAGTAAAATCATAAAATGAATAGTAAAACTAATCGGTTGCCTGTATGTGAATGTCACAATCTGGAGACACTTTTGACTAAGACAGGGGCTGAAGGAGCTGTTCACACAACAGGAGATTAAAGCATTACAGAAAACAGATATTTTTTGCCTGGGGTTGCTTGGTTTGGGGCAAAAGCAGGGCGTTTATCATCCACATTGTTCTACCTCCTCCAAAACAGCATCTCTGCTTCTTCAGATGGATATAAATACAGCACATGCATTATTGTTTCTTTTCTTAGCACTAGATAAGATGAGGGCTGCTGTGGCTGCGGCCTGTGTTATTGCCACACAGTGTTACTCTAGCGCCTCTGTGTGGCCAGATTGAAACCATGCACACACACTTACGCCATCCCATATACTGCTTTTATAGCATGCAGTGTAGAGTTGCTGTAATCATATCTGCATAATTTTTAAAACATTATATCTAACCTAAATCTTTCCTCTCCCTCACACCTCTTCTTGTTTTCTCACACATCTGCAACTGTCTGTCCTCGTTCAGTCCATCCCTCCGCAGTCGGCCTCCTCTTACTCTTGCATGTTACCTCCGTCCCCCTCCGCCCCGCGCAGCTTTGACTCATCCGCGTACTCCTCCCCCCATCTGCAGACTCCACCCTCGGCCAACTCCAACACCGGTGAGTCTTCCTGTCAGTCTGCGATCATGTAGGATGGATGGAGGCAGTTGGGTCTCTGGGGTAGTTTTGACTGTATGCTTTAAGGCACGGGATGTGAAACAGTTCACTTTCAGCCACTCACTGACTAACTCAGCGCCTCTGTTTCCTTCCCACCCAGGGCTCATATCCCCCGGAGTCTCAGTGCCGGTACAGGTTCCAGGAAGTGAGCAGCAGAGCATGAGTCAGAACCTGGGTCAGTACTGGGCCAGACTACAGTGAAATACAGACAGTTGCCACCAACCAGCATAAAAAAAAGGAAAACAAAAAAGGGCATGTAAAGAAAAAAGAAAGAAAGAAAGAAAAAGTGGCAAGAATAACAACATGGGGAAACACGGGTTTAAGGAAGCACAGGACTGAGCTATAGAGGGGCCTCAATGAGTGCAGACCCCGATATGCATTAAATGTTTACAAATTCAGCCAAGAGCAGCTTTGGTTGCACTTAACAGTACTCTATTCATAATGGTACTTACTTAGTGTTTTATTATACCAAATACTTTTGGCCTTTAGATCAGGAGTGCATGATCCAAAAGTAAGAAGCCACACTGAAGAAATTTTACTCCTGACAGCTTACTATACAGACATTTGGGCGCAAGGACTCCAACTATGATTTCAGTCTCTAAGTAGAAATTTTAAACTTACATTGTTGTTATAATGTGTCATTTATCAGCAGTGGCAGTGGCTAAAAAAGTGCAAAAAGTGTTGCCCATGGGCTATCTGCAGCACCGTTGAATTTAATAGAAAAACAGCATTATGGATTAAGAATTGTGGCCTTAAAGATTTTAAAAGTCAAAAGTGGAAAAGCATGAGGCCTTGTTGCCATAAATAGTGAGCAAATGTTTGACACATAAAGATGATAAATATTTAGCGCTCCATCACATAAGGAAACGCCTCTGCGCTATAAAGTGATGAAGAGGCACTAAGTAAATACCAACAGGTGTCTGTATTGTGAAGTGTAACCACAGTTTCTTGTTACTTGAGCAGCTCAAAGATATTGTGGTAGCTAGCTTGTTCCCTAGGCATAAGCTGTATACGGCTGTACACTACTGTGAAGATTTTCAACTTGCTTATGGCAATCACTTTTACTAAAACTGAACATTTACTTAAAAAAAAAAAGTTTAAATCCTGCCAGCAACATTACACTCAGACTGATTGCATATTTTTGTACAGAAAGCTGTGTATGATGAAGATAACTGTAGAATAGTGTTAAATGTTATTGGAGGGCAGAATGTAGCAAGTTTTGGATAAAATAAAAATCACCCTCAGAACCCAAATTTCATTTGTTAAAATAAGGAAATCAGTAAGGATCCATCCACACCAGTATTGATATCAGCTGTTATCTGATGTTAGGCTAAAACAGGGTGTTGGTATCACAGATTTTTTTTTTGCCCAATAACAACATGGTAGAAATCAAAGAAATGCAACTTGATTTTCTAGTTTTCAATGGGTAGAAGGATAGTGGACTGTCCTATTGGAGAAAAATCTATTATATCTCAATCATGTTTGTCCATTAAGCCCAAACTAATGATCTACGTTTGTTGGTTATTCAAATGGGATGGATGTCCATCACACAATGCATAAAGTTTAGGACTGTGTCACTCTATCTATGGTAAGGACTCCAATCCTGAATCAGTATTAGCAGCAGCATCAGGACTGACACTGCTAAGCGGTATTTGTATATCACTGTAAATCCATGAGCCAATGACAATCCAGCATCACAAAACACCAAAAAAAAAAAAAAAAAAAATTGTGTTCAGACAATCAGGTGCAAACACCTCAGAGACAATCAAAGCAGGAGGTAGAGGCGCCAGTGATCAACCTGGATAAGCTGTGAAACTGTTGCAACACAATCCATTCAATAGCAATGGTACTGAACTGTGCATGACCAAAAATATACATACGCCGCTAGACAATCAGCTATTTATTTACAGAAATGAATCGAGTATTGTAAAATACTGTTACTGTACTTTGCAGGGTCTGAACCCATGCTCACTTTCCTCTGACTATTGTTTTGGTTGACGCACCTCAGTTTAATCTCATATGAAACGTCTTATTTATTTGTCTTCTCACTTGTTCACCTCAGTCCTCTGTGGTTTCTGTTGTCGTGTGACTTTGCTGTGTTAGTACTGTATAGCTACCAAGAGTCAACCCTTTTGTGAAGGCCTTGGATCCCTTTAATGAAAATAAAACTGTGTGTAATAAAATGTGAGTTTATGTCTTCCTTTAAACGGTTTTACTGCACGATCATCACTGGCTTCAACTTATTTTTCAGGATAAGAAGGAAGGAGGGCTGCCTGTGGAGGTCTGCTATGAATTAATGAAATGGAAGCTTGCAGTTTGCATTGGATTTTCAAGTCCAGACATGTTTAGTCTCGCGGCTGCAAATTAATTTTCTACAGTATCATCATCACATCATAGTACTCTAACATCATATCAATTGTTATAGTATAGATGTTACGTGATGGATGTATACTGCCATACGTGAATGTGGCGTTCGTTCAAAAACTATTAATAAAATCAAAGGAGGAAAAAAAAACCCAAATAGGTATGTGTTATTCGAATGTATAGATTTAACGGAAGCAAAACAACAGCAAACACAGGTCCTATTTTCGTCGCCTCCGCTTGCCCACTCGCCGAGGAAATGATTTTGGCCACCGTGGTTTCTCACCGCCTGGGCGTTTGTCCGGCGTTTTGGTGACGCGCTGTGCGCAGAGGTGGGTGGAGAGGGCCAGCGGTGCGTCATGGCGCACCAAGACTAATGAAATCATATCTACATTTAACGCAAATAAAGGCCAAGATTACACCAATACTCGGGGCGTATTTAATATGAAGTCTTGAAATTTCCCCCGGGGATTTTTTTTTTTTTTTTCCATTTCCTGCAGATCTGTAACTGTAACAGATTAATACTATCTAGAACACAATAAGCGTCAGAAATTGTCCGTAAAAATGCAACATTTAATTTTAAAACACTTCATTGAGACTATAACTTGTAACTGAATCAGCACTGATATTTTTTGTGTCATGGCTATTTTCAATTTGAAATAGCAGAATAATTAAATGATAATAATAATTATGATAATGAAAGAATAAATAAGCAGAATGATTGTTTGTAAAGCCCTTACCAAACATGTAGTTATTCCAAAGATGAAAACAAGGCTTTTATTCCATGAGATCAATGAATTCATACATTTATTCACATGAGAAATGGACAAAAAAAGGAGGACAAATGGACAACGGGGTGAAAGGGACTCATAATTATTATTGCTAAATATTTGCAGTTGACAGGCATTATTATATTTCAGTGGCACAAAGACCAGTGTGGTGGAGTGGACACTAGTGGGGTAGACAGTGGTGGGAGTCTTTTCTCTCCCCCCCATTAGCAATGCAGCGTTTTGTGCTAATGGCATTACTCACTTGGGCCCTGGAGGATGGAGAGAAATTAAAGATGGGAGAGGAGGAAGAGGAGGAGGGACGGAAAGGGAAATATAATACCAGTGATGCTTCCCAGAGCGAGTAAACAAGCGGAGGCATGACCATTATGGGACTGTAAGCTGGCATGTGAGATGCTTTTGCACTCCCAGCTTAATGTGCCATCATCACTTTCAGTTTCCCAATCACAGTAAGGTATTAAAACCCTCACACCAATCATACATGTTCTCTGCTGGCCTCATGTAAGGGTAAATAACACCAATAAACCCAGTTGTTGTTTAAAATGAGAGATACTGTTCAAGTTTCATTTGAAATTGGTTTCCACTTGGGCAGACTTCATTGTTCATTGAGCATGTAGCATAAATAGAGTTTTTGTAAATACAGTAGAGCCCTTGGGGCATTTCAAGAGCACTAACACTACAAGAACATGATAGAAATGTACATGATTTATATTCAAAAGCAGTCAGTGTCATCCCAACTGAAAAACCGGCCTATAACAAAACAAAGCAGATGACTATGAAGACCAAGGCAAGTATCTTAAATGTGTATCTGTGTGTCTAAAAGTACAAATATCTATTTTAACTGATGGTCAGCTTTTATTTGAACCTGATACTGATGCACTTGTAAATAAAATAAAATGAAATAAAAGCTGATTTGAATATGTTAGATACAGTCTCTCACTGTGCACTGAGGTCTGTATGCCATGGCCAACTGGTCTTCAGTGTCTATGCAGAGGCTTACACAGAGGCTCACATTCATTTGTATTCTATTCTTAGTGTGCATTCATCCTATTTTTGCACATGTATATCGTGCAACACTGGCAGTTACAGTTCATCTTCATGTGGGCTGTTCTCTCATGTCGGTGCCTAAAATCCGTACCGTTTTGGCTCGAGGGCCTCTAGCTGCCTGGAGTTCACTGTAAATTGCAGCTGAAATTTTGGGTCACTTTTGGAGAACTTAAATCAAAAGGCCTGGGTAAAAAGTCCATGGAGTGCATCAGTTTGCATATAGGGAGGAAAAGGATGTTTGATGTTGGAGCAACAACTGAAAAACACCTGCACCAAGTGTTGCACAACACACTGCCTGCATTTCCACTTTGACACATTTGCACTGTTGCACTTTTACACACGTGCTCCTTCTCATGTTTTTTTTTTACCTCCATGTTTCATTTGTCTATTTTTGTTCTAGCCCATGTCTATTGTTAATGTACTCATACTATGTGAGCCAAGTCAAAGACAAACTTCCCTCTTGAACTGACAGAAAAGAAATCTGAACCTAACGATTTAATGTGCATAGTAAAAATTCATATTAACACCATTTACGGTATCTAGACGGTAGTAATCATATTGTAAATTAGATGGAAGCCATTATAAACTCATAGGAATATTGCAGCTCTCCCAGCACCTTATCATGGTGGAGCGGTTTGTCTGCCCAAGTTGAGCTCACCTCTACGACCAGTCTTGACTCTGCACATGTGTCAGAAAATGGGTGGATGGAGGAATATTGGAGTGATATATTGAGGAGAAAATATCAGTGGACACAAGACTGGAGGGAACAGAGGATAGACTAAGACAACCCAACAAGGACAGGCAGCACAGGGCAGGACTGATGAGACAACACAGGGCAAGTGTGGAGAACAACAAGCTGACAAGAACATGGGAGAACAACAGGGACTAAGACCACAGAAAACCAAGCTACTAGAAACAGTAGGGAAACAGAAAATATAAGTCTGATACAGAGATTAAACACAAACAGTCCAAAAACACAGACTCATGACAGCTGTGGCATTAACTGACTGGCAGTCGTGCTAATTAAGAATGAGTGAGTGAGTGAGTGAGTGGCTGAGTGAATTGAAGAGATGAGGAGGGGGCAGAGGGAGGGAGACAAAGATAGCGTGAGAGGCTGCCATCAAAAGGGGAAGGCTCAACCACAATTTGGGGAACTTGACAATCTCACTTCTTTATTTTCTTGATTTCTTGACTTACCAGATACCCATCAATCTACAAGGTGGCTTAGTTCATTGTGACCTTGGGCTTTTTGAACCTTATCTTACATCACACATACAGAGAAGCAGGCTTACTAGAATTAAGATTACTTGTCCTGTTGATCTTTTCAACTTTACAAGTGGTGAATTTTGTAACTTCCCATGCTATAACAACTCCCACAGAGAGAGAGAGAGACAGAGAGACAGAGAGAGAGAGAGAGAGAGAGAGATAGAGAGAGAGAAAGAGAGAGAGAGAGAGAGAGAGAGAGAGAGAGAGGATGCTCTGATCGATCAGCCCTGCCCCAGTCACAGGAGGGCAGAGGGAGCAAGAAGAAAACAACGGTAAGCTGCATCTCTATTATCTTGGCTTGAAGCGAGGGTTATAAGCAATGTCATAGTGTTCGCTACAACAACAATAATAATAATAATAATAATAATAATAATAACAACATTTTTTAAAAACTCATAGAATGTTCATTGCCCTCCTCAGTGACTGGAATGGAGTTGAGGCTTGTGTCATGGGTGATTTTGACCACAGTTGTCCTGCCGGGAGATCCATCACCGACGCCTGACCAGTACACCAGAGGGGTGGTGAGTGGCACACAGTGGCATGTGGTTGAGTTTTATTTTTAGTCCCTTATGGTTGGCTTTCATTAAGTACAGTCTTCCAACATTATTATTATGCGATTGCTACCGCCATTCAACGAGAACTGTAATCTATAAGCGCTCTTACAGCTTCTGTGTATTTCTACTGTGAAATGGTGTCACCTGCGATTTTAGAAATATTAATATTGTAACGCAAAACATTACAAACCTTTTGAAAGCTCTGGATATTGGGGTCAGAGATGCTGCAATAGTCATGCTTTGTCACTAATTTGTATTTGTGCTGCAAAAAAGTAGCTTATCGTTTTATTCTCGTAATTACCCAGTGAGAGATAGAAATCGGTCATCTGGGTGAGGCAGGTTTTGAGGTTTCTTCCCACACACCAAAGTAACTGGTGCAAGGGTTGTTTTGAATCAGATGGAGTGCTTGCCTAAATTCAAGATATTACCTTCCCAAACATAAATAAAATAGGCCTAAAATAAAATAAAATAAATTGCATTAAATACAACTGTAGCTGCACAGCACACAAGTCACATTTTCCTCTTCTGTTGGGTGCTGTTTTTGGTTTGTTCATTTTCTATCTTTGTTTTTTTATCTTAATGTTTTGGTGGTTTGTTTGTTTTTTAATTTCAAACTGGCTTAAGATTGAGTATCTCTTGCAGTGCAGCAAAGAAACAGCGGTTGAAAAGTGAGCCAACACCTTTCCTTTCATCTGCAAAAAAAAGGGGGGGAGGTGGAAGTCAGTGTTTCAAAATTATTCTTCAGAAACACTAGCTTCTTGTTTTGAGATAAAAAACAAAAAACAAAAAACACTGGGTGTGAAAACTATTGTTGCTTCTCACATCTGAGTTCAATTCACTTTGACATTTTGCGGTGAAATTTTCTAAAAACATGTTTGAATATACAAATGGCCAAGAGCATGGTACTTGCAATATGCAAATTATCATGCATGTATATGGCCTTTCCCCCACTAAGGAGCTCACTCAGTCAGGACAGATCATAAAATATTGATCAGGTAAAAAAAAAAAAAAATGCTGACACTACACCATGCCTCGTGTGTAAACCGCTGGCTCTGACTTGAGACTAAGAATAGAGGATGATCAGGGTCTTTTGTCCCAGGGACAGACGCACGGAGCAGACGAATTTACTGCAATCCTGTCCGTGTTTTCTGATTTATTTCTGTGGCTGGCATCTTGTTACCACGTATGTAAGAGATTTAGCTGAAAGTAGGAAGCATCTGCCCACACTAGTCTTGAGACCTATATTTCCTGAAAAGAAGAAATTCTAGTAATTCGATTGCACTGTTGCACTTTTACACACGTGCTCCTTCTCATGTTTTTTTTTTTTTTTACCTCCATGTTTCATTTGTCTACTTTTGTTCTAGCCCATGTCTGTTGTTGATGTACTCGTATTATGTGAGCCAAGTCAAAGACAAACTTCCCTTTTGAACTGTGAAAAGAAATCTGAACCTTCCATTACAAACTCATAGGAATATTCATGTGGAGCGGTTTGTCTGCCCAAGTTGAGCTCACCTCTATGCACAGTCTTGACTCTGTACTTTGAACCATATTCATATTAGAAAGTGGTTTGTTCTCCTCGCTCCTCATTGGGTAATTTGTGATTGTCTTATCTATTTGGCTTGACTCTTGTTTCAGTGATTATGAAAGCTAAGCTGGTATAAAGTTTGTTACTTTTTCTGTAACATCAGCATTATGGAATAAATCATTTGCAGCACAGTGGTGCACTGGTTTCTTGGTTTCAGTTCCCCTGCCAGTCAGGTTCCTTTCTGTGTGAAGTTTGCATGTTCTCCCCGTGTCTGCGTGGGTTTCCACCAGGAGCTTCGGTTTCCTCTCACAGTCCAAAGACATTCATGTTAGGTGAACTGGAGATGCTAAATTGCCCCTTGGTGTGAATGTGCTTGTTTGTCTGTCTGCCCTATGATGGACTGGTGATGTGTCCCGTGAGCGCTGGGACAGGCTCCAGCACCCTCCACAACCGAGGAAAAGCAGCTTGGAAAATGAATGAATAAATTAATGAATAATTTGTTTTTCTCGGATCAGTTGGTTTCTTTATATTTTTATTGTGTAGCCTCCTCTGAAGCTGATCATGAAACTATCAGAAAATTACAGATGACTTCGTTTCCTTTGTTGTGTTCCCTTTTCATTCAGGATTGGTTGAGCAGGTATGGCTACCTCCCCCCTCCTGACCCACGAACAAGCAAACTGCAGACCAAAGAGGGGATTGAGAATGCGATCCGCCTCATGCAGAGATTCGGTGGCATAAAGGAAACCGGGCTGCTCGGTAATGACCGCTCAACTTGGCTCTGTGGCTCCAGTCAACTGGGCTTTCAAGGGAACAGGTTTCAAGTTCAAGTTCTGCTTGGAGCTTGAAACCTGCTGGGTTCAGTTTCCCTGTTAGCTTGTGTGCAAAAGCTTTCCCTGTGTGAAATGAGGACAGAATAAATCAAACTTTCTACCCTCTGCTCTTTTGTTTCTATATATGGTTCTTCTCTCTTCCAGACAATGACACTGTGAGGCTCATGTCTACGCCCCGGTGCTCCCTCCCTGATATTGTCGGGAGTGAGGACATGCTGAAAAAGAGGAAGAGGAGGAAACGATATGCCCTGTCAGGCCTCAAGTGGCTCAAGAAAGACCTCACATGGAGGTTTGTTTATACAGCAGCTCTATAACCCAATCTTCATCTTTTGGTGTTTTGGGTGAACTGTTCCTTTAAATTGCAGCAATGCTAACGTCCACACACTGGCTCTTCACTCTTTTAGTAACACTAGACGATGACCTTCAGATCAAATGATAAATTGCCTTTATGGAGTGAACTTACTTATTCATTCATAAAGCAAATCTTTATCACTCATAATGTGATCAAAGCTGAGCGAATCTGATCACTAACAGACTTGTGGGTGTGCAGTGTCCACAGTTACCCATCAGCCTCGGTGTCGCCCTCGCTGCCCAACGACTTGGTGGACAATCTCCTGACTCACGCCTTCAGAGCCTGGAGCGATGTGGCCCCCCTGAGTTTCCGTCGGATTCACAGTGACAGCAGGGGTGTGGGGGCCGGGGGGGACATCAGAGTGTCTTTTACCCGCTCGCTGCACGACGACGGGTACCCTTTTGACGGGCGGGGTGGCACCCTGGCCCACGCCTTCTTTCCCGGCAGGGATGAAGTGGCGGGTGACACGCACTTTGATGATGATGAGATCTGGAGCTATGGAGGTATTCACTGATTGAAATCACGGTGGATGGATGGATGATGGCTGGAGAGAGTGTTTTCAAAATGTAACTGACAACCTTCCTGGGATGCGAATAATCAGATAGCAAGCCGCCACACCCAAACAGATAGATAGAGGAGTGTTTAGCAAAGTGAAAGGAACATCAGCACATTCAGTAACATCAAATCTGCAAATAGTGATCCAGTCGAGTGATGGTGTTGCTTCTCATTTATTCAGGTCATGGCAGCAGCACAGACTTGTTCACAGTGGCAGTGCATGAGTTCGGCCATGCCCTGGGCCTGTCCCACTCCTCCTCTGACCCATCTATCATGAGGCCCTACTACCAGGGTCCCGTAGGAGACATTGCCAAATACCGCCTGGCCCTGGATGACATGCAAGCCATTCAGCAGCTCTACGGTTAGTGACCAGCTACCAACCGTTCGTGTCCGAGCAATTGTCTGTGATTATTACACAATCTGTATGTCCTGTTTTTGTCATGTTTGTTCATTAAGATATTTCCATCAATTTAAGGCAGAACCCTGAAAATAGCAATGAGGAAGTAGGATAAAAATAACAATACTCACAATACTCACTCACAATACTCAAACAGAGCCACCCACACAAAACATGCACACTGATTAAAACATATTCAGTGTACATCAGGGTTAGAAATGAGTAATGGTTAAAAAATGAGGGATGGGAGATGCCTCCAATAAGTAGGAGTACAGTCTGTGCATTTATTTTTTGGTTTTAATTTTTATTTGGTCAGAAAATTGAAAAGTCTGAAGCAGCAGCAGTAAATGTGTCTGACTGTTACTCAGCTTGCATTTCTTTGCCTAAAATATGATTTCAAGACAAATATTAGTGGTACAAATTGAGTGTTTATTCCCTAATTTGAAATGCAAATGTATTATTGCTTACTTCAATATGATAGGCACTTTTGAGGACCGAAATTCCACTAAAAATCTGATGTAGTGGACAAAGAAACTCACTGGAAAGCTTGTTCTGGTGCACACACACTAGCACAGACAATATATACTGCACAAATTTGTTTTTTTCAGGTGGTTCTCATCATTTGCCTCTGTGTCTTAAATAAGAAATGAGCTTGTATCCTGTCTGTAACATCCTTTTGGCTGCCCACAACTGGTTACAGGGATTTCTCATGTTCTGTCACCACCTCTCATTGCCTCATGATTTTTAGCAAGTTCTCTCGCCCATCTCCTGTAGGTGTGAAGGGTGACAAGCCACAGCCACCGGGAGGCGGCCCAGACCTCCCACGCCTGCCCAGTCCACCACCGCCGAGACCAACAGAACGGTGAGTTGAGCTAGAGGAAGCTGAGCACTGTGAGATTTACCCAAAGATTTATCATGTGCATTGGGAAATATTATCAGTTTTTGTATAATCACATGACACGCATACAAAAAATGATGATGACTAACTTAACACCAGACATTTATAAATAGAAATCCCTCTGATCGGCCTTCCCCTGTGACGGCATTTGGTTTTGTTTGTCTGGTGAATATCTGTAGAACTGCATCATGTGAAAATGTTGCCCAACAAAAGTTTAAACCAAATGTCTGTGGTCTCAGCTCTGATCCTTCGTTACCGGAGCGCTGCGAGGGAGGCTTTGACGCAGTGGCCAACGTCAGGGGTGAAGTCTTCTTTTTTAAAGGTAAGGACAATAAGATGTCTGTGTCAGTGAAAAGTCCACCAGGGATGCACCATTACTTGGCTAAAATAAGATATCAGAATTTCCACAACATTAAAGCATCCACACATAAATCCAGTTTTGTCCAGTGACCCCAAAACAATGGCCGGTTCCTTATGGTGCCCAGAACTGTGTTAAACCCAAAAGTTTAACACTTGGTACTGATATTTTGGATCAAAATTGATGATATTAAGTGTCATTTAGTCATGACAACTTGACATTAGTCAAGATAATGTCTACTTTTCAGGGAAAGTGACTTAAAATGTCTTATGAACACTCCCTCAGAGAGTGTTATCCTCTCCTTCATTCCCAGTATGAGGTATGAAACTTTCTAGTACTTGGTGCCTGCCAGTCAAGTACAAAAAGCAATAGATCATTATTTTGGGATCCCTGGACAATGACTGGGGTCTTATGAGAACAACAAACGTTACCAAAATGTGTATTTAGAGCCTCCCTTCAGGTATTTACTCTGTGTCTGAATGTACAAATAAGGCTCCAGTGGTCATATTGGCATCATTTGAACGCTCACCTCACCTACATTTCCTACTTTTTTGTTAAGGTGCGTACTTCTGGAGGACCAGACGGGACGGGTCTTTGATCTCACTCAGACCGGCAATGACTAAAATCTTCTGGATTGGCCTCCCTCCAGGAACGAACAAGATCGATGCCGTATATGAGAGGAAGAGCGACAGCAGTATCATATTCTTTATTGGTGAGAGCGATTACTGCGCCGGTGCATGACCACGCTCAAGCAGAGATTCTTCACACAAATTAATATTTAGGCCCTTCTGCATAAAAAATAATCCCCCTGTTGTAAAATTTGACAGTTTCATCTCTTTCCCTGCCTTAAATGACCCCATAATCGACATTAACAGACATACAACTATTGCTCAGCAAAATCACTACACTAACATCTATTAGTATGTTTCTGTGCATCTTTGTTGTTTATAGCAATGTCCTTATTGTTGATGGTGTTATTCGTCTCATACACATTATGTGTGTCTGTCCAGCTATTTCATCGTCTCTTTCTAGATCACTGCTTTTATCATGTTTTCTGTTGACCTGCTCATCTTCTTGTCTTCCTTTTTTTGTCCCTTTCTCCCTAATTGTCCATCAAGAGGCCATCACTGCAAATTTGTTTTTAATCGACTTGCCTGGATGAGTAAAAGTTAGATTAACTAAAGATAAAGAAATGTGCAAGACGTCAACAGGACTACATGCTGTTTATTGTGCTGAATCAATTACATTTCAACATCTGTAAAAATTACAAAGTGTCAGCTTTGCTTGTCATTTGGCTGCAGGATCTCAGTACTGGGTGTTCAAAGACACGGTGGTCAAGGAGGGCTACCCGCGGCCCCTGTCCGACTGGGGCATGAGGACGAAGAGTGGGAGGCCTGTGGACAGGGTGGAGGCAGCTTTCATCTGGGCCCACAACGGCAAGACCTACCTGTTCAGCGGCGGGGAGTTTTGGAGGTTTGACGAGAGCCGGAAAACCGACCAGGTGATCAGGCATCCGGAGGCGGACTATCCACGAGACGCCACCCTCTGGAAAGTCCCTGCCCACCCAGATGACATCATCAGCTGGGGGGATGGTAAATCAGATTTCTGACGTACATACAAGAGGCATAAACAGGCCCTGGTGACGATACACTCCTCCCTTCAGGAAATACAGTTCAGCTTAATGTGCTTAAAAGAAAGAAAAGAAAAGAAAAGAAAAGAAAAGAAAGGAAAAGAAATATTCAAAATCAAGATCGCAATGTCTCATTTGGCGTCATATTAACATATATCTGGTGCCTATGTGGCCCTGGTATGGTCATTAACATGTGCATAGTAATTAGTGTCAGTGAACAAATGGGCTCCCATCCAGATACAGCGATATAAAATAGTGTGTGAGTTATTGTTACTGTACAAGGAGGAGTGCCTCTTCCATTACGGAAACAAAAGTGATTCAAACGACTGTAATAATGAGTCAGCTGCATCCTAAGAGCACAATTCATAATCAATGCATCGATGCAATGAATGAAATGTTATATCCCTACATAATGGGGTTAGGCAGGAAAGTAGCTCATGAAGTTAACTTTAAAGGTGCGGAGTGAAGCCCATGATGAGGTCCTCACTTCAGTGCAATTTTACATAGTGCGCCTTTAAATGATTACAGTAGAAAATATCTACATTAAAATAACTTGATTCTTACTACCCAATTTCCATTCGGGGATCAACAAAGTATTTCTGATTCTGATTCTGTATTTATTTTTATTGTATTATGACTTTTGCGGTAAGGATGAAAGTGACACTGCTGTTGGTCTTTAGGTGATGCATACTTCTTCAAGGACAACCTTTACTGGGTCCTGCCGAGAGGAGGGTTGGACCAAGACAACGTCATTCCCAAGTCCATCGGCGTAGATTGGCTCAAATGCCCAGCTACCGCCACGCCCCGTGGTCCGACTGGTCCGAACCCGAGAGGCTGCAGCTGTGACTTGAACGGATCCTCTGCGCTGCCCAGAAGCACATTGCTGCTCCTGTTGTCTCTCACACTGGCAGCTAAGGTGTTCATGAGAAAATAGAAAGTTTTTGCGTTGCACTGTTTTGGCATTTGTTTCATGTCTGTTCAAACTGTAAAGGCTTGCAGGTGCATTGTGTAGGTCTGGAATTACTCCACTTGGGGGCGGCAGAGGGCCTTTACGCCATGATGTTCACATCAAGCATTACAGTCCGCTAGCAGGTTTCAGATTGCCTACATACTGTATGACAGATGGAAAGCTCACATCAAGTACTTTTTTGTTTTTCACCTATCAAAACAGCCAAAGGAAACGTTGAGAACCATGTCCTCCCTTCATTCTGCTATAGAATTCCTTTGTTCCTTCACTGTAAGCATTTAATTACACGGAGTGTGTATAGGATAATGCTCGGAAACTCAACACTGAAACACAGCACTCTGGCACCTCCCTCATAATGAGACCCTACACAGCAGCTTTATGTCTTGGCACTAAAAATCCAAGATGTCAAACAATGTATTTATTTATGTGCATTTTAATCTCTGTGCAGACACATTGTTATGAAAAATATTCTTAAGGGCCTGTACTTTGGGTTTGATCCTGTGCCGCTTGAGTTTGATATTGGTTTGTAAGTAGCAGGTGCCATTGTCCTCCGTGTGAAGAATTTGGTCAAACAAGATGGTTTGGTTGGGACAGGTTAGGCAAACCTTCCCTCAGGGCAATGCATTACTGTTTATACCTGAAGATTGCCTCATTGCTTTATTTGAACCACGGTTGCCTTATCATCATGTTATGTTTTTGTTTTAAGGTCAATTAATCTGCATGTCAAGCCAGGTGAATTTGGAGTCACATTGTGGTGCTGATTATAAGTTAAAGGTTTCCTGGTTTAGCCTGGTTACAGCTACCAAACTGTTTTTTTTTTTTGTGTGTTTTTTTAAATGAAGAATGGCCAATTGATTGCACCCTGTCATCCTGTCTCCTGGAAAACATTCTAAAATGCCTTACATGATTTGAGAACAGTATAGCACTATTGATGTAATTGTTACAAGTCTAAACAGGAAATTGATAAGAAATTTTCAAGTGACTATTGTCAAAATGTCAAATTAAACTGTCACAATTTGTAATATTTGTTTCTTTTTTGTGTTGTACCTTTGTCTCCTTTACAACAGGCTCACGAAATGGGACATGATTATATCCCCTGTCCCCCTGTGACATGGTCATGTGTGTCACGACTTCCTCCTGGTCCTGTGACTCTCGCATGAAACACTTTTACAGTACATACCGTTCATTCTCCAGTGATCAATATCAGTCCCTTGTGGTATCGACCAGCCCTGCTGATCAATATCTGCCTCCATTAGGAACATCTCCCCATCTGGGCCATTCCATTAGCTCATCGCAGCGTCACATCATCATGTCTTGAAGGGTTTCACGCAGTCATTTTGATGACTGATTCTTTCATAGTAATAGTCCTAGCAAGAAGGCCTGTCTGTCATTGTCTTCACTCCTTTAAGACAACCCCTTTCAAAAGCAACCTTGCACCATTTCTGAACACAAGGCTGAAAATGGCCGGAAAAAAAATCTGGATTGTTCAATTGTGCATAACAATACCAAGTTTTATCCAAATGATGGTACTGATCAACAAAACAAAATGTTTTGGGAACTAGCCGATAAAACCTTTTTCTGCCATGCAAAACACAGTTGACTATAAATTTCTTTGCCCATCGGGTATAGTGTTATCTACATACACTGTAGTTAATTTATTCAGGATATATTCAATATAAGGCTTTGATTGATTAATTAATTCTATAGTTATGGTTCTACAGTGTAATCCATCTCACACAGCCAAAATTTGCTCTGGGACTCCATTCTTTAAAACCAGAATTTTGTAGAGGTATCATTTTTATCACTATAAAGGTTAAGAACAGTAGTTGATTGATAAAGTAATTAATTTCTCATTATAGTAAATCAAAATAGCCTGAGGCACAGGCAGTTGCTGTTATAAACATCAGTCCAGATTTCTTTCTTATGTGTTTTTACACTTCTTAGGGAATGAATATTTCTGTGAGTCTCCATACTTCTTTCAGGATGCAGGACTGGTATTACCATGTCATTCTACTAGTATTAATATGTTTTCAGCAACAAGAACTGACAGTCTCTGCATAAACCTCAATGTAGGGGAGCAGCAGAGAGCATTCTAACAGCTGATATGCAATTCCACCATAGAAACAATTGCATTTAGGAGAAAATGACTTTTAAACTGTCTTTTTAGCCGTCCACTGTAGTGACCACTATGCGCCAGGGGGTTAAGCATGATAGTGAACACAAGACATTTGTCATTGTCATTTGTCACTTTTCTAAAAGGCCCTTTTGAGAGGCTTTTATAAATATTGGAAGATTACATTAATTATTTCTCTGGTTAGCTGATACAAAAACAAGAATTTTAACCTTTGGTTTATTTTTATTTATTTTTGTCCCTTCTGTGTTACTCAAAGAAGCTGAAGTTTGCACAGGAATGTTTATCCCGTCTCTGACTGGTGGAGTGATTTGGCAAGCTGTACCTGAGCCCCACGCGCCATTTGCTCAGGTCAAACACTTTTCTTTGGGAAAAGACAACACAAGCACGAAGCAAATCCAGATATTAATCACAATATAAGGAAGCAAAACCTCAGAGGAAACTAGTGGGTGGAGAGTCTTTGAAATAGAATCCGCCTGCTTTTGAGAAGCAAACTAGGCTTTTATTGCAGTCCTTGCAAGCTTGGTGTGTGAAACCTAAAGGCAGGCTTTGAAAAGCCCAGCTCAAGTGTCTGGGTCAACCTGAGACAAAAAGGTGCAACAATAGAGACAAAATGTGATGCTGCTGTGGGTTACAAAAAGACAAGTCTGTCCAAATAATGATGTTCAAGCATCCAGAATTTCCATTAATTCCTTCAAATGATTTTAAAAAACAAGTCTGTGTTTGTGCCAAGAGGATAAAAACAGAACTGACACTGCACAAGAAAATAACAGACACCAAGTAATTTATTGTAAACATTTCACAGGATAAATGTTCACAGATGAGGTGTGTAAAACAAGACAAGCCTGGAGGTATATATGCATCACACTGTTATAAATAATGGTGTTCATTTGGTTGAGTGATTGACACATCAGTCCTTCATTACACCAGCTGAAATCAGCAGCACAAATTTAGATGGAGTCTTCAGCACTGCAAGTTTGGCTACACTCCTTTTTGGGATCAAGTATATGCACAGAGCCCAGTTTAGGGTATGAGGACAATATTCAGCTCAAGCAAGATGCCTGCAAACTAGGCACTCCTAAAGACAAGAAATCTCAGGGTGTTTCTTGCAGCTTTTCACTCTTAGTGAACCTGAGAATGTAAAGGCAGAGTATCATGTAACCTAAAACACTGTCACAGTGAGAGGGCAGGAAGGCCACTAGTACAGAAAACCACAAAAACATTTTGACCCTTCAGACTAAGCACTAAGACTTTTTGCCACCTCAGTGTAGCCAGTGTGGTTAAATTACATTGTATGGCAACTTGGACATAGGAATGGCCCCTTTGGACTGGAAAGTAGCTTTGGTTGCTCAAAGAGAAAATGTATGGAAAAATTGAGGAACCATGGTGGTAAATGGAAGAGTGATTAAAATATTCCTGCCCAATGGCTCACACAGAAGTATATCAGCAATACCACAAGTTGAGTGTTCATTTTGACACTGACATTGTGTTTAAGCTTCTGCCTCTAACACTTCCCGAACAGGAGGCTCAGGGCCATGAGGCCTAAAGAGTAGCAGGTTTTGGTGTCTCCACTGGTTTGAGCAGCCTGTGTGCGGACAGGCTGAGCTGGCTGGGTGTTTCTGTAGACGTTGGTCATCAGTGGCGTGGAGCTGTTACCGGCGTGAATGCTGGTGCTGAAGAGATCAATCTAGTGGACAAGATAGTCGGCAAATTAGCTCCAAGTGCTGTTAGAACTTTCATGTGCATCATTCCTCCCTGTTTCTACTTGAAAAGAAAAGCATTCAAGGCCAGTATCTGCATTTACTCACCACGTCTTTGCTGACTTTGATAGGCTCCTTGAACACAGTCCAGACGACAGCCTCGTTGCAAGTGGGAGTCGTCAAGGAGCCGAGGTAGCGATAGTACTTGGTCCGATCCACTCCCGTCAGGAGATCGTCCAGTGAGATGTTATGACTTATAGCCACATACTGATCTGCAGACAGAGACACCAGCTTCTGAAGGCACTACAGTCCAACCTCTACTGTTGTCTAATGATTCCAGTAACTGTAAACTTACCAGCTTGTGTGATGTTGGACAGGTAGGAGCTCAGGGTTTTCCAGCTCGCAGGTACACCTGTTGTGTTTGTGTCCACCTAAAAATAAAACTTCAGCTGTATCATCGTTCCACACTACACAGTTAACAGTCAAACAAGCTTAGAACAATACATTAACAATGCAATACATAAGCAACAACAACAAAAAAAGCAGTTACTCATACATAGAGCTCAATTCCAATAAACAGAAACCAGAATGTTTATAAGTGACTGGTACCTAGTATTCGGGGGATGCTGTATTAAAGTAGGCTTTAATGTGTAGTTAATCAGGGGCTAGAGCATTGTAAAGTTGAAAAAGGTCATTTGAAAGCCTACTGACATTACAAAAAAAGATTTATGACAAATTGTAAAAATGATATTGATGTAAGGGCATATCCTCACCTCAATGAGGAAACCAAGAACAGCAAGTCCAGTTGAGTCCTTAATGGCTTGAGTTGTGTTCCCATTATAGGAGGATTTCACATGCACTATGTGAATCTGAGGGGGGAGAAAATTAATTACAGCCTGGAAGTTACTGTCAAACTTCACTTTTTACAACCATGTATGAAACTAGCAGTTTTATCTCTCGGCCATACCTCCATGGGATAGCGCTTGCCATTCACAGTGTGCTCCGAGCCAGGCGTTGTGCTGCCGTTGCCCCAGTGCAAGTGGAACTGAATGCTGTCGTAGGAGTCAGCCAGACCCCCTCCAGAAATCTGCACCCCGCTGCCAGTGATGACTTTGACTGGAAGTGTTGGAACAGAAAAGAAAGCATTGGAAGAGAAACAGGAGGGACGGTTGTACTGAAAGCTTCCTGTATCATGTCATTACAGAGACATCGAAAAAGGGCTGGCACGGGAGGATATTCTTTTCTCCAAGTCACAATCTCACTGACTCCATTTTGGGCAATAATAAGAGGCCATGGTTTCATTGTAATGGAAAGGACCTTTTCATTACCATCCACTTCAGGTGAAGACTGAAAAGAAACCTTTAGGCCAACATTTTGAACTGTAACCAGCTCACCTGTCTTTCCTGTGTTCATGATCTTTTTGAGTGCTGTTTTGCTGTCGTAATTTTTAAAGCTGAAGGCAGTCAGACTGGAGTCGCCAGTGGCATCTTTTGTCACGATGTTGATGGGAGACTGCCTGGAGCCGTTGCAATGTTGGGGGGCAATGGAAGGCCATACAGTATCATCTAAAAATAGTAACATAATAGTTAAGCATCAAAGCAAAGAAAGAAAAAAGAAAGAAAAGATTATCATACTGTAGCCATTTAGAGAAGAAATGAGGCTTAATCCACTTACTGCAAGTGGAAAGATGGTAACACCACGCTGTGGAGGAGGAAAATAGGATTTTAGGCTGTGCATTGAACGTATGTATTTAATGAGAAATTGTTGTAGCGTACTCCACAAGAACGAATAACAGAGCAACAGATGCAGAAAATCACCCACCGACGGTGCCAGTGGCGCAGTGGACGCTGCCCACGAGGGCGCAAGCAACAAGCGCAACAAGTAGACGATCCATCTACAAGGATAAAAAAAAAAAGACAGAAAAAAAAAAAAAAAAAAAATAAAAAAAATTTTTTAAAAAAAATTTAAATTAAAATAAATAGATAAAAAAAAAAAAAAAAAAAAAGACAGAACAAAAAGAATTAAAAAGAATTTTTTAAAAATCATTCAAATTCAGAAATATGTGAAACAAACAAACAAACTAGTACTTTCAGATGTTTTCAGTGAGCAGGTGTTTTCTTCTGCAAAACTGGATGCGTGTAAAATGATGAATGAGCTATACGCTGTAATTATATTGAAATGCTGCCGCTCCACTAAACCGCTGACTAACCCGGCTCGAGCAGCCCGATTCAAACCATCAGCTAAAAGTTGCATGATGAAGCGTGGCTGCAGAGGCCAGGCTCATCCGACCAGGGGAGTGTCTTACCTTCAACGCACCTGTCCTCTGTGCTCTGCTAATGACCTGCACAGCCTCATCCTCCCCGCTTTTATTTGCTCGGGCAGCCGCTCAGCAGATTTGAAACCGCCTCTGCATCACATTGCAGCGCACCTGCCCCGCAGGATTTCCGGAACATGTATGTATGTAGGCTATGTATTTCTTTCTTTCTTCGTTCTTTTTTTCTTTTTGCAAGGAGTTTTACTGAGGTTTTACATCCAAATGCGCCTAATCACCTAATTAGGCTTAATTGTTGAGAGCATGCCTATTATTTCAATTTAATTTATGTAAATACATACAGACAGATAAACAGATAAATAGATAGATCTGAGGCAGGATCTTTTATTGTTTAATTTAATAATTCAGCTTTTATCAACTTTCTCTTGCTGCATGATATGAGGTTTTTTTTCTTCTGAAAAATTAATGAATTCATTAATTTCATTTCATTTCACCAGGTGTGTTTGTATGAAAGGATCAAATGTTAAGACAAGAGAAAGCGTGGGCTTCAATAGAAAAAAAGGGACAAATTAAAGATTCTTTGCTTTTGTCCTTGTTTTTTATTCAACTCTACCAGGTGAGTTCACTGATCAGTCTCGCCTCTCTGTTTGGAGGTAAGGTGATCAGTGAAATCACCTGGTAGAGTTCTTGGTTGGAATGAAAACCTGCAGCCTCTCGGCCCTCCATGGCACGAGTTTGACACCTGTGATGTAAGAGCTTAAAAAACGCAGCACATTAATAGGCAATTGTCACAAAGCTGAGCCTACTCCACTGAGAAATTAGTTTGGAAATTAAAAATTAGTTGATTTCTGTGTGGAAACAAACTTGTCACAATAATCGGCAGCCACTCCGTGCTGACTCCATGATTTGTTGCGGTGTAACTTGTACTTGCACCGTGCAGCAGCTCGGCGATCAGCTCCACCTTGGAGTGGGCAGGCATGGATCTTGCATATTTCTTCTTGATGAATCATGGCGCAGCGCCCTGCCTTTGGTGCCTTTCTCCTCAGCAGCTGAGAAGGGCCCGGTGCCAGCACACTGAGACCTGGGCTGGCTGTAACTGACATCATAATTATCTCTGAGATCAAATGACTTACTAAGCTGGATGGCATCTGCCACCAAAAAGACGCAGTTTCTGACTGATTAACATTTCCAGTGTGACCAGTTTGTGGGTGTTACATTCAATTGATAGTGTAACCAAACCCGACCTAGTGTTTACACTAGGAAATCACATAAATATACTGATAGTCCTGCCCAGAAGAAAACACTAATGCATGATTTATCACTTTCCTATAGCCTCTCTGGTTCAAGAGATAACATGCAGATTACCTCCATCAGCTTCCATCCCCTATACAGAGCACGAGGTCTTATCAGAGACTACAGTTAAACAATCTCAGTGAGGCTGGACCTGACTTCCTAGATTAGATCCAGGACATGCAGAACATGACTATAGTCGCCTAGTGTCTGGATGTTTTGTGAAATTTCCTTCACAAGATGAATATTTTCCAAGTCTCTAGAGAAAAGCAGCCAATTTGTCTTTGCCCCACATACGTTATAGCAGTGGTTCTCAGACTGGGTGTTGTGAGATAATTTTAGGGGGTGTCAAGATGTTTAAGACACAAGCGAAAGGAAACAACTTTTAATATCCAAAATCAATTTTAACTGCAAAATTATCATGATCATTAGTTCACTCCTGTGCATATGCAGCCTGTGACGGGGGCCGGGAGTAGGCACTGCTCTGTTTTCAGGGGACATGAGTCAAAAACATTGAGAACCACTGTGTTACAGGACACATATCAATATGTGTGTCGGCTCAATAATATTGTTAAAATTCAACATTCCCAGGTAACACTGTAAGTCAGTATTTGGGTATATAAACAACTCACCCAAAAGATAAAGACTAAAATCTAATATTTGATTTAAAAATGATGCATGGCCTGAAGCAGTTGCAGTGAGATGAAATGCTTAATTTGCAGATTCGGGAAATGTTTGTTCAAGCTTTTAAGCTCACATGAACAAAACATGTGGCTGAAACCATATTTTAGGTTCCCAGAATTCTCTCACAAAACACGCTTGACTCTTTCCCAATCCATATCCTCACTTTAGGCCCGTTTCCACCGCAGGAACTTCGGGGTAATTTTACAGGGCCGGGGCCGTTGCTGCGTGTCTCCACCGCAGGAACCACCCCCGAAGGACAGAGTTCAGGAACTTTTACAGGGGCTAAAAAACGGCCCTGCCTCGGGGTAGGGACTCTGAACGGCCCCCGAAAAACTCCTGGGTGGGGCTTGGGGTTTACTTGGTGCTGATTGGATATACTCACGGCGCGATGTGGTGTCAACCAAAAGAGACAAAATAGCCGGCATTTTTAAGGACGTTAACGTTGGCGTCCCAAGCAACACGACCAACACTACCAAGCTAATGCTAACATGCTAGCTAATGCGAACAACATGCATTTTGACGCCCGGTCAAAATGCGAACCTTCCTCCTACTTTGTCCTCTCAGTGGAGACACGGCAGTTGAGAGGGCCGAGCGAGAGGACGTTCCTGTAGTAGTTCCTGCCCCCCAAATACTACCAGGAACTTTTTCGGTGGAAATGGGCCTATCAGTGTCAGTGTAACTGGATATTAATGTTACAGTGCCTCATGGGGTCTATATAAACTCATTACAGTAGTGACATTAATTAATATGAATGAACACTACTATTATTTCCCCCTTACATCTTTGAGGTGGTTACTGAAAAATTAGGATTTCTGATCGTGGACATCCCATGAGAACTATGGAGAGGAAAACAAAATGACAGAGGCTGACGATTGGGAATAATGGTGTCAATCAATATTAATTTGTGAATATGGCTCTGCTTGACTTGTTAACTGGCTTTTCATTGTGACAGGGCTGGTCAGTGCCAGCATCACTCTCCTCAAGTGCACTGGCTCCGCCAGAGAGTCACATTTCAAAACGGGGATTTTCTGGTTTGTCAGCTTTCTGACGGGCCGCAACTGCTTAGGAAACTCTTGTTTCTACTGTTAAATAAATAAAGGACACGGGTGTGCCTCTCACTAGTCCAATGCCAAAAGTCTCAATGAAAATTATTTTATTTCACAATTAAATCCACTGACACAAGAAGCCAAACTGTCAAATTAAGATAATTCACGCTGCCTAAATTGCTGCTTAGCTATCAAAGTACTTATTAAGTAGCAGTTTAGCAACCAAATAAGCCTACCTGTGGAAAGAGCTGGTTAAATCCATTTTTTCTGGGTGGCTGCAACTCAATTGAATGCACCTTATCTTATGCACACAGAGGATTACTGTCAAGAGCTGCCATTTAAAATGTGCTAATCCCCAAAAGGTAGCACTAACGTACCCTCTGGCAAAATATTTTGCCTGCTGTGTGAGTACATTATCAATATTCTAAATAAAGTTGATGTTGTTTTTTTTTCAGTTTGCAAAGCATGAGAAAAAAGACTTTATTCAACAGCCGGGTCATGTATTTCTCCCTCTTGTCAGTCTAGGGAGCATAAAAACTAAGCAAGTGTGCCGCTGCTGGTTCAGAGAACAAAGTAAATAGGAAGATTCAGACCAGCGCATAATCTTCATTACTTGCATAATCATGAATGTTCTCTATTTTCACTAACAATGTAAACTATTTACTTAACAAAAGGGGTTGGGTGTAGCTTAGCGGTTATTCATGGCTTGATGATCAGCGACTTGCCAGTTCAAATCCCTGGGAGAATATAATAGCTGGAAAAAACACTCTCTTGCCTCAAAAATTACAGTTGAGCAAAGATTTTAAACCTCAAACGTGTCATACCAAGTCCATATTTATGTAGTTATTTACTAACATACCTACTTAGTGACTTACTTATTTAGAGGGAGCACACATGCACACAATATGTCCTGTCCCTGATTTACCAAGGTGCCACAGTGCAGGTTTGCACTGGTGGAGAGCAAAAAAAAGTGGCAAAAATTGTGTGTGTGTGTGTGTGTGTCTGTATGTATAAAATGTCACAGCCAGCCCTTCACACACAGATAAGGTGGGGATCGGTGCTTAAAGGTGAGTGTTTTGCCTCTTATCTCAAAGCTTGAGGTGAGTGTTTTGCCTGTGATCTCGAGGCTGCAGACATACAAAATCAAAAACACGCAAAACCACAAGAAAAAGAGCTTGTCTTGCAAACATGTTTTATTGACTGGGCTATAACAAGGTTTCATTTTCAAAGCTTTCTCTTTCCTCTGGTGCTGAAAGCCATGTTGCATTCCAGACATGTGCCAGTCGTCTCTTCCAGCCGCAGATATTAGCAGCAGTGCATTCAAATTAAGTCAACTGCAGCCGTGCTCATTAACATTCTCCATCTGGCCTGCTAAAAGCCTGCTAAACGAGACTGGACTCCACTAACCAATATAGATAGGGATCGGGGTTATAGCCAACCAAATTCTGCATTGGAGCCATAAAGAGAAAATAACCTGCATTTGGACTGACCGATAAAATGTTTTTTTGTGCAATAAAGTCAGAGTTTAAAAAAATGGAGGTGACAGGTGCCCCCTAAGTTTGAATGAGAATGATGCCACTGGAGTGTTCTGGCAGAAAGGCCTGTAAGAAAATTTGTCCCACAATCAATAAATGATACTGACCAATACGCAGGGGGCCTCATCACATGGTGAGACATCGAAACGAATGATATGAATTGGAACTATTTCAGTTATCTGTTGTGCAGCTTACCTTGATGAAAAAAAACAAGAACATAAATCTGCCAAGCCATCCTCCACATTCAGGCATTTTCTCACTCTGACAATGTGCATGTATCAAATTAAAAGAGAAGGAAATCACACATACTGTATCAAATATAGTAAAACTATGAAAATCTATCCCTGTGAGATCTCTTGTATGAATCAAACAAGTTTATCCTGCCCGACTGCTGACCCCCTGCTGACCTCCATGGGAATCTGTGGCTTTTGACTAAGTGCTCAGAGTCGGGACGCTGAGTCATGTTTCCTCAGTGGAAGCGGGGTCCCAAGAGAAGAGCAGGTTCCCCTCAGACTCTGTCCCCTCACCTCAACCACATCACTTGGGCACAATTTAACGAAACATACAAGCTGCCATTTGGTTGACTTAAATCCTGTCCTTGGTATTGTTTTAGGGGATTCTAATTCAACTGGTGGAGAGGGTCCCCAGAGTACTCTGAGGGTATTAAGGCGAGGTCCCTGGTGGTTCTGGGGCAATGTTAAAGGTAGACTGTCCCCTCCCTTCACAGTAAGAATGGTTCATGTCCCTTCCAGTGGCTTGGGCTGCTCTCTGGTATTAGGAGAAGAGAGGACACAGACTGAAACCACCGACTGAAATTAAACAGCCATTCAAGACAGTTCATCATATAATTGTTGTCAGACTTCGGAATTTCATAATCAAGTCCAACTCAAGTCACACTGCAGCTCTCATTTTGTACGGCACATTGAATTCTTCAGGTGACTGGTATTCTCTTTTAATTGCTGCCTGCGGGCAGGGTTGGTCACCCTGGTTGTGTGTTTTTTCTCCAGTATGTTGAGTTGCAGGTGGTGGTTGGTGATTGGACAGGAGGCTAATGACGCCTGTTTTAAAGGCCCGTCTGTGTGAAACCAGCCCAGTCCTCATCCTTTCTGGCTCCCAACCCAACCCTGCTGTTACATAATAAAATACTTTAGAGCAGACCAGGTAGCTGTGGTTGCAGAGTAAGAAACCTTTTTGATTCATTTACCTTTCTCTCTTGTTTATGCCTTGTGTCTCATTGTGTTGGTTTAGGTAGGTAGGGGTAGTAACATTATTAGACTTTGTTTTGTGTGTAATTTTGGCTGTGCTTCCCTCCATGTTTTTTTTGCTACCACCCTTTTCATATATACAGTAAGTTGAAGAATAAATCCTTCTTTGGACTGCATTTGTAGTGACATTGGTCATCCTTGGGAGTAGGGAAAGAGGGGAGTCACTTTTATGTTATGCTCAGGTTCCCTCTCGGCCAGGCGTTACACCACAAACAACATGGAAACAATACAAGTACATTTTGTTTATTTGACTTTTATTCAACCACATTAAAGGCTCACTGAGACTGGCACCTTTTACAAGTGGGCCCTTGCAGAGAAAGGCAGCATGTGCACTTAAAAACAAAAAACCACAAACATTATAAACATCAACATGAACCTCAACATTCATATTGAAATGAAACAAAAAATATTAGATTTTAACCCTATCTTATGTTACCATACCATAACCAGATCATAATGCTGTAATGTTAGTGCGGCCAACCATCAGTGACTAATTTAGACTAGTTACTGAGCTTACTTTGTATTATTATTATTATTATTAAATTTAAATATCAATTTAACACTCTCCAGCATTTTTGTCTTTCACTCCTCATTAATGGATATTGTAGTGCATGCAGTTTCCAATGAAAATCTTGTTCAGCATTGAATACTTCAGCTTATGTTTATATTAATGCTTGCCACAGGTCACAGGTTTCATTTTATCAGCTTATAGGCATCCAGACACAGACACCCAGCATCAAGTGAGAGCTCCAGAAAGAATTTCACATTCAAAGTTGTGACACAATAATTTATTTTAAATCAGCAGTGGTTGCAATATCATATTAAACGCTTCAATAAAAATTTCAAGAATATTAACCACATAAGTATCATTTTCTCTTTTACCTTTTAGTCTTTCCATGTACATTCATTGCTGCCTCTACCTTTGCATCCTCCATGTGACACACACACACACACACAGGCTCAAGTATAAGAGAAGATCAACAACAATACCAAACAAGAAAAGAAAAATGTGCTTGCAATTAGTGGATTAACTTTGCTATGTGCAGTAGGTTATAGTCTTAAATTACTTCAGGTGCAGTTCAACACTGCAGGTTGGAAATGCACAGCAAATGGGAAAAAAGTGGCAGATCATTGGTTTTGATGTGATTACAACAGCTGTCCCACAGTGTAAAACTTCCCAAAATTTTTTTTTCCCGGTTTAGAAATAAGTGATGAACAATAGTTGAAGCCAGAGTGCAATAGTCAAAGCAGTATTACAGAAACTCGGTGGGGCCGTATAAGACAAAATTCAAACTCTGGCTTGCACATACAACTACTTTACCTCTCGTCTATACATGTATTGTGATAGCCTGACATTTAAACAATTGAAACATTCTCTCTCTCACACACACACACATTGACTGTAATGAAAACCTCACATTTTTCACTGAACCATTTTCACATATACTAAAGTTGAAAACGTGTCTCTTTAACATACACCACTAAATTCTCTCAAACCCTACTGAAAACTGTACATTCTCACAAACATTACTGAAATGAAATTTCAATAATATATGTGATGAATGTCAGTAGTTAATTTAAATTACTGTAATTTAAGTAGTGTATGTGAGACATTAAATGTCAGTAGTCCATGCGTGAGGTCAATTTTCAGAAGTGTGTTACATTCGGAAGGTTACATTTCAGTAGTGTGAGTGAAGTTCAGTGTCAGCAGTTTATATGACAGGCTACGTTTCAACTGTGTGTGTGTGAAGCAGAGAGTTTCTGTGTTATATGTGTAAGCATTTCAGTAATGTGAGACTAACACTTGCGTAATGTTTGAGAATATTTCAGTAGTGAATGTAGAAGCTCTTATGTACGTGTGTGTGTGTGTGTGTGAGAGTGAGTGAGTGAGTGAGAGAGAGAGAATCACAATATATGTATGTGAGAGGTAAAGTAGTTGTATGTGCAAGCTATGCACTATGAGGGGCCCCAGATGGCCCCTTATAAGAAACTGTTTAGCCCACTGAGCAGTTCAAACAGTTAAGCTGTTTGAACAGTGAGATACAAGGACCCAGTTCGACCACCACAGGCATTTTGATCACTGACCCCGTAAATTCTGTTGCTTTTGTAATTTATTTCATCCTGGTCTGCCTAATGGCCAAACATCTCAATGATCTGTTGCCATAATTAACGTAATGTAACCATCAATCGCTTTCCAAGTCATTTTGCCAACAACTGAAAAGCTCATCTGCAAAAAAAAAAGCTGACAATACAGACAGGGGCAGAATCAGTGCAAGCTATTCCTTTATTAGCCAGCCATGTCACAGATCTAGCCGACTAGATGGCAAGGATGCAGAAACAGGCCAGCAGTAAGATCAGCATCATGGGTCCGGGGGCGCCAGATGCTGCAGTCGTGTAGACTTTCCTGCTGTGAAGGGACTGTGTAGGTCGATACACATTGTGGTAGCCTGCATGATGGGGGAACATCTTCATCTGGGGGGGCAGGAGACACATTAATCGGCATTTTTGATATACTCACAGTAAGTGCCAGTTGCATTGTTTTGACAAGGTGCACATCCCATTTAATCCCTCTTTTTCATTAGCATGAAAACACAATTATGTGTTTATTCCACATTTTTTCAGTCAAAACCTGGAAATTTTGCATAGTGCATCTTTATTCCCTTGAAAGTTACTAAAATAGCCCTGGAATTAAAAAGGGCAAAAAAAATCCCCCCATAGTAAAATATTCATGCAACAGAAGAACAGAGAAGGATTGCTTGCGTGGATGTGGCATAAATCATTCCTGATCTGTTCCTTTATTTGGCCCCTTTCACCTATAAAACTCAACCTCACCTCAATGAGCAAAGGAAATGACAAAACCTGGAGACCCGTCATATACCCGTCATAATTGTTGAAATCCTGTCTTGGAGTCACACGCAAGGAAAAAGAAAAACTTGCAAAACCTCTTGTTACTGTACATTCTTGCTTTCTTCTGTTCTCTTTTTTTGGAAGAGCACTCTCTCTAACTGTACCTCAGGCCTGCCACGCCCCCCTCTGAATGTCTGGATCACCACACAGGAGGGATCCCCTTCCCTGAGGGGCATCTCTTCAAGTACAACTAACAGGTTTAAAAAGCGAACATCTGAATATCTCATCTGATATTAGAAATTGTCATCATGGATGGCTGGATCACGCTCCTAAACCTGATACTCAGCTTTTGTTTTACAGATTCAAATCACTCACCAAGACATGGCATGATTTACAATCAGTTCCTGGAATACCCTGCAGAACGTCATTTGATCATCGAGTGGAGCTGTCTATCAACACCCACAAGCAGTGCGCCTTGCCCTTTGAGCTGTGTGTTGCTATTGTTGAAACTCCGTTTACACCTCTGTTTATCTTAAGTGTTATCTTTGCCAACTAGTTAGTGTAAGTGGCTTGTTGAACTAGTCTTGGTAACTTTGAGGAAGCCTTGTTGGGGTTCTCTGCCATTTATTTTGCTCCCCTTTTTTCCTGTTTTGTTGTTAGTTATGGAGCTTCTTATTGTTTTTTTTTCTGTTTGATTCTGTAGACTAGTTGAGTTTTTTATTTCCTAGTTAGTGCATTTTTATTATTGTTATTGTTGTGATGGGAAAGAGTGAGGTTCTGGTCAACTCTCAGAGTGAAGGACATCTCAGGAGGCTGCTGTCTTATACAGAGGATGCTTATGGATGCTCAGCTGAGGAGAACAGAGTATGAGCGCTACAAGTGTGAACACTGTGGTACCACACCAATTCTATGGGTTACTCACTGACATGCTTCATTTAAAAGCAAATATGTTAGTATGTTAGAGGTCAACAGCTCTGTATTCATGTAAGGCATCAGTCTGCTTGGCCTTGTTTCCCTACATCTGGAAAACCTCAGACTGATGGCCTTGGTGGCATGGAGACAGTATGTCTTATCAGATGGAGACAGAGAGCAGCTCAAAGGGACCTGACCCTGACTGCTTATGGTAATGCCTATGGATATGTCTCCATCATCATCATCATCATCATCATGAGTATTATTATTATATTGGATCTGACACCTTATTTGCTTCCATTTCTGTAATTTTGGTTTGATGATCTCTGTTAATATTTTTCTGTAAATAAATAGTGTTGTTAAACAGCAGCTGTTTTACTTCCATTTTTTGGAAGGTTTTGGGTATCATGTTGGGAGGACCATTAAACTAAGTTCATTAGAAACATTTTTCTGTATATCTTTCTCATTTCAGTTACTGGTAATCGCTCTCCGGACATGATCTTGCAGGCCGATTAACATTCTTTATTCAACAATTCACACTTAAATAGCCAAGAGGCTTGGGATGATGTGTTGAATTATCATTTTGCCCCAGGCTGCAATGAATTACATACTAGTTCAATAAGGTAAGGTAAATAATTTCACTACATATCAGTTCAGTAAAGGTCAGAGAGTTCTCTAAGTTTTCTCAGTACTGTTTACAGTTACTCATTCACAGCTGAAAAGTGAGCTTTTACTATAAATGATGTCTCTGTCAATTATACATGCAACATGTTCAATTTACAAAGCACTAACACTGGGTAGGCAGTATTTCTTAAATGATGATGCTCACCAGCAGACTGAGATGCATGCATCTTAATTCAAGACCCAAGACCCACCATCTGATTTCACTGACAAACAATTTCAGAGAAGAAGAACTAATCAGTGGAATCAGCTGGTGCAGCGAAGGGCTGGAATCTAAACCTCATCTCTCAGCCCTCCCTGTCTCATCATTACCTGTCCCAGAGTGTATTCAGGAGATAGCAATCATCAGCATGACTGAACAATCTGGCTGCCCTGCATTTCTCTTGTCATCTATAGCCTTTGTTCATATGCAAATGCTGCCATGCACCATTGCGCTTGTGGTATTTAGTCTGCCTTTACTCAGTGAGGAGAACCAGCTATCACAAGATCACTTGTTCGTTGAGGATACCATGCCACACCTACTGTAAAATAAGTTACAGTCTTGTAACCAGGCCTGTGTTTTAATTGATTGGCATTGAGCAATTGTTATATAAGATACTGGATTATGCATAGGTTGCTGACATTACTTTCCCTTCAAGGTCACATAAGGAGCCTGAACCACTTGTTTGACACTATAAACCTGAAAGCATCTGCACAAAAGCCAATATTCATCTTTGCCACAGGTTTATGATCACGCCAAGATGGCAAGTTATACATACCAGGTCCTTGTCCACCTTGATGGGCTGTTTAAAGACCGTCCAAACCACTGCTTCATTACATGACGGGGTGGTTAGGGAGCCATTGTAGCGGTAGTACATTGAACGGTCCACATCTCCAATCAAGTCATCAATGGAGATATCTTCAGTGACCTCAACCTGGCTGCCTGAATTGAACAGAGTAGCATAATGACGTATCGGTGCATCTTTTGGTTTTGAGAGGCTATGCTACATTAGAGCCGGTACTCACTGATGTTTTTAATAGCCGACAAGTAGGAGGTAAATGTTTTCCAGGGATCCATGTGAGATGTGGAACTTTCCTGATGAGACTAAATGGTGAGCAATAAAAGAACATTTAAGTCAACATCAAGAGTTTACCATCACTATCAAACCCTCACATTCAATGACTCTTAAGAAACAGGAAAAGTAATGTTTTGGATGGCACTGCGGAACAATAACATGCCATTTATAATAGTCAAACTTCCTTCTGCGTCACCTAACATGACCTTATCCGTGGTAGTGTGAGAAATAGTCCAGTTCATTTGATCATTTGGGAGGGACAAACATGATTACCCACAAGAACGTTAATGTATATTTGATGATACCGTCAAACTCTCTAGGTTGACACATAAACTTGTGTGGAGGGTTAAAGTGCCGGGGTCAAGGTGACCCAAATTAATAAAAAAAATGTTACCTCATGATGTTCTGAACCTCCGCCTCCTGACTTGTGTCCATCAGCAGGCTAGAAAAAGAAACCTATTAGCTCAGCAGAAGCCATTTACACAACAGACTCCATTTGTTGTCAAATCAATGCCACAAGACATTCAGGAAGTGTGTGTGTGGGGGGTTAAAGTAAGTGGTTATATTCACTGTAAACACCCTCAATCTGTATGAAATTGGGCCTCATGAGTGAACTTTGGGAAAAAACATTTCAATTTCAATGTAGTCTAGCAATTTAGGCAATACCATAAGCGTATTGCCTTCAGGTGTTGCGTAAAAATTTGGACTCCTGAGCCAATTTATCATTTAGCGTCTCAGTGACAAAAGTGGAGAACTAACCAGGCAAATTGGATTCAAGGTGCATGTGAGGGATGTGTAAAAAGGTCTAGGTTTGGGTGCTGCACAACTCTGTGATGTTGTCACTTATAATTTTACCTCAATGAAGAATCCCAGCACTGCAAGGCCGTTAGGAGCCTCTTTTGCCTGCTCCAAAGTTAAATCTTTCCTCATGTTCACTATGTGCATCTGAACAAAACAAACAAAACAAAACAAACCAGTGACAGATTTTGCGGATGGTATTTTCAACTGGGAAATGACAAAAACTCAGTGCTCGACTTTGTGCTTTGTTCACTTTTTTCGCTGTTTACCTCCATCGGGTACCTCTTGGAGTCCACGGTGTGCTCTGAGCCCACAGAGTCATCTGATCCGCTGCCCCAGTGGAAGTGGAACTGCAGGGTGGAGTAGACGTAACCCAGACCACCACCTGAGACCTCCACCATACCGTCCTTCAGTACACACTTCACTGGGAGGGAGAGCACAAGTGTTGAGTTGTGGGGTATGAGTACCGTGAGCAGAAATCAGATATGGAAATTTTAGTGGCAATTCTGCTTCTCTAGTTTGCTTGTAATTTGATCTCAAGTGTTTGTGCAAGTGGTGGAAGACAGCCAAGGCTTTCGAGTGAAGTGATTTAACTGGTGGCTGCCTGCTGGCCTTGTGCCAAGGTAAAACCTATGTGAATTTACATGAACTCCTGTCATGATTTTGACAGACAGGGTGCATTTCAATTAAAGTCGTAGCTCAGTGTGCCATGACTTGCATATTGCTCGGGGGAACATAAAATCTAAATAGTTATGCTTTTTCCTAGGTTTCAGTGGCACCGGGTTGCAAAATAAAGATATGCTGTACAGTATGTCGTAGGTATGAGACATTTCCATTCCAAAGCATTGAATCCATTAAATATTGATGTGAAATGTGAAATGAAACAGTGAACTGTCAATAGCAAAGCCCTCCATAGTTCCTATTTCTTATCATATTCTCTTTTTTCTGTATTGTAGATCTGAGCACAAGCAATGATTCACTGGAGCCGATTTCATTTTTTTTCCCCATTTGTGAGTCATTGTTAAAGCCCTTCATGTATGAAATCACATTTGCAAACCTGTGTGGCCTGTGTTTATGATGTACTTCATGGCGTGCTTGTCCTCAAACTTCGTGTAGGTGAAATCATCAAGTCGCTTGTCCTCCATAACGTCGTCCTTCTTTATGTTGATGGGTGACTGGCGCTCGCCGTCACAGTGGGACTCAGGTAGAAGGTGCCAATGATCAGGACTGTAACCTGGGAAAATGAAGTGGACTGGAAATATCAGACTCACTCAAGTCAAGCCCAAATCCTGTTAACAGCATAATCAGATTGAACTGTGACCGAATGACGTATGTTCCATAATCAGCTCTGGCTGACAGAAGTTTGCCGCTACATACCACAGTGGTCATCATAGCACCATGTGTGACCTGATGGAGGAAGAGTGATATTTAGTTTGTCAGTTCACCCAGTCATCAAATGTATGAGTGATACTATTGTCATTTTCCAACACACCGGGAGCGGGTGGAATCGCAGGGGAAGCAAACACATGGCGCCCGTTGAGATGCTGTGTAGGTCGATAGACGTTGGGGAGCTTAGTCTTCTCCGGAAACCTCTTCATCTGAGAAAAGAGCAACACAAAAAAATTCTCAGATAATCCTACAATCGTGTAAGCACGGCTGTCATACTGTGAGCTGAGGGAAAGAAGCTGGAGGTTTATGGGAGAAGGACATTGAATTGTATTGAATTGAACTGTACTGTATGTACAAAGTGCTTTATAAAACCAAATACAAAACAAGGAGACAATTTGACATTAACAATAAAATAAGATTGAAAGCGAGCAAAAACCAAGTTGTGTTTGTACATATGCATTTTTTATGCCTTTTGGTTTTTGCCTAACAGTTTGAGAGTGCATTTTAAGAAATGTTTAAGAGTCCTGGACTGACTGGCCTATAAAAAAAAGGTCCTCAGGCAAAGCATCAGCAGACCTGAGAGCACAGTGAGCCTGTGATGATCGAGAGCGCAAAACAGTCCAAGGGCCCTGCCAGAAGCTGTCAGAAATCAGACACGTTAAAATTTTTTAATTTAGCCTCGAGCCTCCAAAGCTGACAGGACCTCAACATTAACGTGAAATGACCTGCGACTCCATCACAGCTGATAACATGTATTGAATCAAAACATTCTTTAGGCAAAACGGATAGTGTTTCAGTTTTGATGTTCTGGTATGCTTGAAGTGGAAGTCAAATTGTTTGACTCACAGGTGTCTGCATGTGATTTTTTTTTTCTTTTGTTTGTCAGGTGGCTCAACAGGTGCATAGTTTTATCTCTCCACGTGATCGATCAGATGCTGGTGCGCTAAATGACTTGGAACAGATGCAGGCAGACAGTGTGTCGATGTCGTCCAGTGACGTGCAGATTGAAGAAGCTGATACAGTCTGCCCTGTGTGTTGCTGTGAGGGCACCGGCTTTGATCAAATGTATCTCTCAAAATTTTGAATTCCCAGAATTTGCAGTTACAACAGTTGAGCCTGTTTAGTTCCCTTGAACTCTACAGGTTGCACTGTCAGTTCTTCATAGTGGTGTTTGATGTGCTAGTGTGCATGCCACAGTTTGGTTGAAAAAAATAATATGCAGATAATATACAGCTGAAAGTAGGAACCTAGACTCCTTTTCTCAGATCCAAATATTGTCAGCGTTTGGTCTATGAAAATTTCATGTCTGCTGCATTTTCACTAGTCTTTCACCATATTATGATGTTAAATCAAAGGCCTAATAGAACAGTGTTTACAGTTGTGTGTACACCAATTTATCACGAATTTTAACAGTTTTGCAGGACCGCCTCTGATACAAGCAGCAGGAGTGTTTCCTGAATGAACTAACCCACTGGCTAGCCAACTAGCCACTAAAAATGCTCATTTAAGGCTAGGAATATGTTAGGGTTAAAAAAATTCCGATATCGGCAACTTGATGTTTAACAAAATCGACGCCTGTGCAAGTACAGCTGACGTAAAAACAAAAGTAAACCCTGGTCTCAGCTTGCCTGCCTGAAATTCATGGTGTGATGCCCATTTGCCACCCCATCGACATTCATTTTTATTTATATGTACACACATACACGGGTTTTTGCTCACTTAATGACACCACAGTGTTGTTCTTGATATGACTACTAGGCGTCGCTTAATTTGCAAGGTCTCGTAATCACCTGCTGTACAAACAAAATAATACGTTGTTTTTACAGGGGGACAGTCTCCTTTGGCCATGTTATACATTTAAGATAACATCTGTTGTTGGAGTTTTTTGGAATTAATTGATGACCCAATTTATTTTATTTATATTTCAGATGCTGCTTGTTCTTATTAACCAAGATTGTTACGTTCAGTGGCATTTTGTTATGCAATGAATTTGTACCTAATGTAAACCTGGCAGGCAGGAGCGTACAGCAGGGGGCCTCATAACAAAATTTGCTCAGGGCCCCAGTTTGGCCAGGGGCAGCTCAGGGTTATGTTTAGGTGTATTTACCATGTTAAATGTGAATCATGTCCGCAAACCAAATTTCCAAGTAATGTTTTAATGTTTCCCACTCAAATAAGTCAGTCTTTCTGAGAATAATCGAAATGTCACTCAGCTCAGTTTGTTGCCTCTGCAGAGTGTGTGATGACCAAACATGGCCTTTCAGTCCTCCTGGAAAACACAAGGTTTCTCTGTTTGTTTAAGTGTGACAACTTACCAGGTTTTTGGGAACTTTGATTGGTTCCTGAAAGACCGTCCAAACCACCGCTTCGTTGCAGTTGGGCGTGGTCAAGGAGCCCATGTACCGATAGAACTTGGTGAGGTCTACGTCTCCAATCAGGTCGGCAATAGAGATGTTGTGGGATAGATCAACCGAAGAGCCTGTGAAAAGTTATAGCAAACACAAATGAGATAACACTTTAGTTATGAGTGACATTAATGGACTTATTATTAAGATATCCATATGGTTCCAGGTTTGACCAGTATCATAAAGATGGCCTATAGCATCAACATTTTGTTCCTCCTCAAAAACCTCCAGATCATTTTCAGGATCTGCAGTTCTATTAAAAAAAAAAAAAAAACTCAGCTAAAACAACAACATTATAGAAACTGATGCAAGAAGTGTCTTGACAAACCATTTTTTGGCTAGGAGAGACATACTGCCACTTGTTCCCATCCAGTTCCTCCCTGACTCATCACCAATGTAAGATGAGATTTATTTTTGTGAAGGTTTATTTTGGAGATTACTCTCTCGGGTTTATTGAGAGAACGTGCATTATTTAATTGATTGTAACTTTTTATATATTGTATCCTCTTCTGTAAACCTAGATAGGGAACTATATAATATGGCACTCTTTGCCTGTAAGGTTGGTGTTAGAATTGGCGGAGTGATATAATGTAGGACAGTGAAGTGATGCATCACATTTGTTGTCACTGTTGAGTTGTTCTTGGTTGAAGCGGACATTAAAGAGGGCCAAGTTACACAGAGGATTCTGTTCCTGTGTCTTAAGTTTATAGTTAACGCTAGGAGAAGCCCTCGTCACACCATTCAGAAGAGAATTACTCAGCACTTATACATTTTGAAACACTGTCGTGGCAATACTTTCTTAGGCTGCTTCTAACCCAGCCCAGCACATCTGACTCATGTGTTTAACCCCTCCTCCCTCTTTCTGATGACACCAACCACTGTGTGTCCCGTCAAAGTGCCCTCAACCAGGACGCTGAACTCCGAGCTCCTCAGTTACTGGAGTTTTGCCATAAAATCTTAAAATCATACACGCTTAATGGTGGATGAATGAGCAAGTGAAACTAAAACGAACCTTTAGTCGTGATGTTCATCAGATAAGATGTGAAGTCATCCCATGTTTGTGAGGTTTCTTCATCGTCTGTTGCCTTTAAGGGAGACACGATTATACAAGTGTTTCAGTAAAAAAAAGAAAAAAAAGAAAAAAGAAACTCTTCTAGTACTCATGTTGTTCCTGAATTATGTTGCTCATGATGTCTGGTGCAGAAATACGTCACAGAAATACAACTTTGGCCAACAATGTGAAGGCGGTCAAATTTGAACATGTAAAATTGGGCTGACAAAGTCCACTATAAAATGTCTGTAAAATACAGTTTTACAGTCACTGGATGCTGTATACACATAAAAGAGGCTCTGCTGTCTTTGACCTTTCCCTGAGTTCCTTTCCCTGAATTTCCTTTTGAGAGGTTTTACAAGCTGAATCAAACGTAACACCTGTGTTTGTGAACAGGGTGGAAGCGTGTGACATACATTCATGAAAAAACCCAGAACAGCAATTCCCTCTGGATCTGCCGTGGCCTCCTGCACCGAGAGGCCCTTCTTCAGACTGACGATGTGCATCTAAAAGGATAAATGGCGTAGTTTGAAAAACAAAACATCAAAAAAAAAAAAAAAAAAAATCAAGGCACAGAACGTGAAAAGAATCAGTTTACACAATACAGAGTGAACGCCCAACACTACCTCCATGGGATATCTGTGCCCATCGACAGTGTGCTCTGAGCCTGGGTGGTGATCTGTGTCCCCCCAGTGGAAGTGAAACTGAATAGTCGAGTATGTGGCATTGAGTCCACCTCCTGTCACTTCAACCATCGCATTGTCCTCCAATATGCACTTCACTAACACCCAATGGAAAACAGAGAGGCACATATGACAATTAGTCACAATCTGAGTTTACTTAGCCATGTTTTCTTATGTGAATTGCTTTAGGGCCGCTCTTGATTTTACTTTTCATAATAGCATTTGATGTTTGTTATGTCTTGACACATAAGACAGTTTGCATTTATAAAAGTACATGATAATTAGCCTGGCAATGACAAAAAAAAAAAAAAAAAAAAAAAAA
>OMLB01016064.1:0-21725 GCA_900302555.1 Myripristis jacobus | reverse complement strand
TGAAGCAGGAGGGTGGGGAATATGGAAAGGACTGGGAGGGGTGACATTAAATAATTGAAACAGAATTGGACTTTACAGGAAAGAAGAGAATTATGGGATATTTGATTGAAGAGCTGAGTACATGAAAGAGCTCTGTTAGAGATATTAGAACTCATAGGTATAGCAAAAGAGCATGTCAGAATGATGGATGGAGCAGTTGTAAATAGAAAGAAACGGAGATGGCGGTGCCTTGCACATGTTCAAGGCATGTTAGGTGTGGACGCTGGCAGCTGACATTCCAAAGAAACACAGTTTGCAGTGGAAACACAGTATATGATTACTCCAAGATTCGGATTATGTACGGAGAGCCAGGGGCCCTGCAGCTCCAGTAGACTGTGGCTATTATTGGTGATATGAACTGAGAGGAGCTTTTAAATTGAACTGAACTGAGTGGGGGAGAATGAAAGAGACAGTGAAGAAAGTGAAGGGGGTGGAGCTGAGAGATTAGGCCTGTGCCATGCTGAGACACACACATACATTGGTGCTGGGAGAGGGTAGCCAGGCAGAAGGTGCTGACACCTCCCAGTGTAAGTCGCTGGTAGGATTGACAGGTGGGCCAGCAGGCTATTAAAAGGCTCTCAATAGCCCTGCTCCACTATGTGACCTTCAATAGAGCTCTGTTACAGTGAAACTTGGCACCAGGCTCCACTTTTCACTCTATCCATAACTGTTCTCAATATCCCCACTTTAACTACACTGTCCGTTGCTGACTTTTCCATACCAGTTATCTCTTGCTCAAGCTCACACTTTGTCTACCTCATTATTTGTTGTCTTTGTAACACTGTCAAACACTCATGTTTCACTGGAATCTTTTTCTTTTAATCTCCAGGCAATCTACTTAACATCATAGCTTGAAATGTGACCTCATTCCTTCTGTTTGCACAATACACTCATTTTCTGGCACCGTTCCCAAGAAAAAACAAATAAAACTGTAGCCTATGTGAGCAATAGAACAAGTGTTTAAAGGCAGCCCTACTATGAAACTGCATCCCTTCCCTCCTCTTGTTTCTCAATTAATGATTGACTAGTCTTACTCTTAAGAGCACTAACTCACACAATGCTTGTTGTAAAGTGAAGGTGGAGGGTGGATTAAAGTGTTCAATGCATAAGTCATGGGGGTAGCACGACTGAGGAGGTAAAGCCATCATCTGGTAATCAGAAGGTTCCTGCTTCAATCCCCGGCTCCTCCAGAGACGTGTTGAAGTGTCCTTGGTGAAACGCTGAGGCAGCATGTGAGGCAAACACTGTAAAGCTGTGAGTGTTTGGTGGACTAGGAAAGAGTTAAATTATAAATCCATCTGTTTAGCATGAAGTAAATGCTTGTCTGTTATTACATGTGCAGTATTCACAAGACTGCACATGTAAGTGGGGGTGTGGTGCTTGAATGTGTGTAAACTGGCTTGATGCCAATGTGTTACATGTACAGTATTACATGAATGGAGGTGTTTGCCTCCATGACTCATCAGGCAGACTTCATTATGCTGTATGTACCATTTAATATACAGAATACAATAATATAGCAACATCACTATTCATTCTTAACATGGTTCAACTTTAAGCTGTTGTTACAATGATGATGAATCAATTATTTGGCATGTAATAGAATAATGAAGTATTACAAAAAGGAATACTTTTTATATACAAATAGTATAGTACAAACATGATGCATGCCCCAAGTAAACAGTGTGTAATAATTGAGTTTAAGTCTCCATATAAAATAAAAGCTAAAAACAAAAACACAGAAATCCAGCTACCAGTTCAAAAGTGCAGCAAAAACACTTTCATAGAATAGTTCAGAAAAATACATAAAACATCACGCCACAGTGTATACACAGACACTACCTTTGCATTAGAATAAAATACATTGCACATGTGAGGAAACATCAGCCTTTGTTTTTATTTAATACTGTGAGAAAGTAGTGCCGGTTCCCTCTCCCCGTTCCTTTCAGTTCAGGAGGACCATAAAGGAAATTTTGGCAAGCGAACGCAGGGTAAACATTATGGTCAAGCAAGACAGCTGCACGAGTGGTGACAGAGACGTGGTGTAAGAGACCGCTTCAGTCTTGTTTTTTTATGACCCGAAGCAACTGTAGACACACACCAAGGTTGCTTCAGGCAGAGCTGGAGGAAGTGGGGAATACATCTGGGGAGAGAAAAGAGAGAATGTGTCAAGTAAGAGCGGGGATGATTTGTTATTTCACCACAGGAATGAGTCGCTGTTAGCAAAGAGTAGCAGTTATGTAAGGCTGTCAAAGATAGTATACATAACCTCTTAACCTACATACCATTGTACAGTTTCTTTTGTAATGCACGGAGTTAGGCGCTGAGGTCACATCTCATGAGAAATTCCTCTAAATGGAGGTGGAGGTCGAGCAGGTCTGGCTGTGCTGCCTTGTGCCAAGGTGTCCACAATCCAGCTCAGAGCATTTGAGCAATACTCCATCTGAGGAGGAGGAATCACAAGCTGAACAATGCCATACAGCGACTCCACAAACTCTTGAGTCAATAATATTAGTTTGGGTCCACTGTATGAATGAAACAAGTCAGTGCAACCACAAGAACCATGTACATTAGAGACACCTCCTGAACAGAGAGCTTTGGCTTTACCTCATTCTCTAAAGCCCTCAGCCTGTGGTCAAAGTCTCTGGTTTCAGTCAGATGTTTGAGCACACTGTCCACCCTGCCAGAGAAAACATTCACTTCAATTAGGGCTGCTATCTTGGGGACCAAGTCAATACCAAACTTAAAAACAATGTCAGGTCGAGTGTTTTTAGTGTGTGCAATATTGACGCAACTCGATTCACTTGCTTTCTCATTCTGTAGCTTATTTTAATATAGCCTTACCTTCCATGTTTACATACTAAAACACTCAAAGTTGCTGTCATGCTTACAGGACTGTCAATCAGTACGAGAGCACCTAATTATATCATTGTATTTCCTGTTAAACAGGACATTCAAGCAGTTTTTCTAATATGAAATTAACAGTCTGTTGGGCTGTTTTGGTTTCTGCTTGAAGGCCACAGGCCAATGATGCATTTCTCAGTGTTCCTATTCTAATGTAGTTTATGTGAGTGTGAGTGTGTGTTTTTTTTTTTTTTTTTTAAATAAAGGATTAGGAATGAGATTTCTGTTAGGCCTGTGGTTTTGAATCAGGTATTGATTCAAAACCACCATTGATTGGGAGCGGCACTGCCCCATAAGAGTGGAAACATTAGTCTCTGACTTTGACAGTACAGACAGTGCAGTGCAGTGAGTGGGAAGAAGTGCCCTCTTACTTGGCAGACAATCGTTTGAGCCTCTCGGAGTCGCTGCCCTTCTGGATCTTGCTCTGGGTGGTCAGGAAGTTTTCCTTCTGGATGGTTTCCCACGTCATCAACCTGTTAGCTGCTTTGCCTTTTAACTCCAATACTAACCGGAGGGAAATATGTCAACATTATTATTATTATTACTATTATTATGATTGTCATTCTTCTTCTTCTTCTTCTTCTTCTTATTATTAGTAGTGGTAGTATCATAATTATTATTATTTTTGTTAGTGTGTTTCAAAGACACTGAACCAGGGAGGGTGTTTGCTGTCACATGGGAGAGAATGAGATTTACAGCTGAGGAACAATCTCCATAGTCACATCACCACACCCACTGGTAATTAGCATGTTGTTAATAAGCCGTATGTTAGCTCACGTGGTAGAGACACAGGGCGAAGTTCGCCTCAAGTGCTCTCTGTCAATTGTTCTATCAGGAAAAGAAATTAAGGTTAGAACTGGGATTGGGGATGGGCTTTCTGTCAGAAAACGCCTGTGGCAAACTTATCCCTACTGTGCTGGTAGTTCAAGTGCCAGAAGGCGTGGCCTCATATTTTTCCAAGTTAAAATATCACACTGACAGCGACCTGAGAACACACTTTATTCACGACGATACATGTGTTCAAATTACATGAGGCACTCAGCTTATTGCATCTGACATAATCAGACTAAAATACTCCAGCCTGAATACCTACCAAAGTGGTGGATCTTGACGGATGGCATCTTGCGGATATTTCTCTTGATGATGAGGTGGAGGTGAGAGAGGATGATGAAGGGGGGGGCCAGGGAGGGACGCGAGTGGTACTCCACAATCAGGTTGTAGCGCTGAAACTTCCAGTAGACATCACTGTTCTCCTGCACCTTAGAGAAGGTGTGGCTGGACGGAGAGACAAAGACAACCACAGCACAGAAGATTAAAAAAAACAACAACTTCTATTTATCTATTTATGTCTAAACAATTAAAATGCAATGAGGCTGAACATGTACATAGTGAGGGTGGGGATTGTGGAGGAGCGTAGATGAATGGAGAGAGAAAGTGAAAGAAAGTGAAGTGAGTGAAAAGACATCAAGGTCAAGAGCAGTGATGGTGAAAACAGAAAGAGGTTGATATGGAAACTGTCCCTGTTCTCTACCTAAACATGGCGATGAGAAGATTGATGAGCAGTATGTTGGTGACCAGCAGGTAAATGACCAGCAGAATTACCACCAGCCAGTTGCTGTACTGACTCCTGCACGGCTCGGCGCCGGCCTCGATGTCAGTCATGTTGTCTGTGCAGGGCATGTCCCACTTTTTCCCCGCTGAGATGGACACAACAATGCAGAGAGGATTAAAGGACTAGGGATGTCCACAGACCACTGTAGAAAAATGTATTATTCGTACCAAAGGTCTGCCTCCCTTAATTACCCCCTGGGGATACATAAAGTTTTTTGAATTTGAATTTGCCATTTTTATACCATCTATCTCCTCCACAGGAATTTGTCCAAAGATGTGCAGGTATGGTCTGTAGAAGACCCGGCGGAAGATGCGATCTGGATTGGGATCGTAGGAGTAAAGAAGTGCCTGATTGGCTACTCCATACGCCATAAGCCACACCCCCAGGAAGAAGAGGAAGAAGAAGACATCCTTCATCTGAATGGAGAGAAATGTTCGTTTTGCTTAAAATTCCAATATCATGCTTTCTAACTTTTGACTGGTGCAAACTTGTGATCATCTTTTGATATGTCTCACCATCTTGCCCACAATGATGATTTTCGGTCCCAGTTGTTTGTGGATGGCGAAGATGTGGATGAGTCGCAGGGTGAAGACCATGTAGTCCACGCACAAAAACGCTCGGCCATAGTCATATGACAACTTGAACATCCTGAAATGCAAGAGCACAGTAAACTAAATGCTCTGTGGCACTAGCACCACCCAGTGGTCAACTTGTAGCATGACTGTGCCTTTAAAAACAAATACAAAATACAAAAAATTCACCTTTACACACTGATTTTTACACAACACAGAATAATATATAAACAGTCTCTGTGTGTAGCCCTGCTCCCTACCTGCAGATCAGGCCAATGATGAAGAGGATGATGGCAGTAAGATCACACTTGTTCCAGACATCCTGCATGTACAGCCTCAACCGCTGGCGCCAAGTCATATTTCCCACAAAGAATGTCTTAGAGGAAAAAACAGGAATCAAAGTGCCCGATAAGTTTGTAACCAAACTGGTTAGAGAACTGGGCTGAAGAGGAAGAGTGCAGTCAGAGTCACAACAAGCCAAAGACTAAAAATACCCTCAGTGCTGATCTGCACAATATCTGGGGCCAGATTCATGAAACCTTTCTCAGAAAAAAAAAATCTTCACATATATTTTTTTTCCCCTAAAGTAAACGGGTCTTCAGTATTGCATCTGGTGTCTGAAGTACAAATAACCGCAGCTGCTCCAGGAAAGGGATAAAGATGTGCATGTAGAAAAAAGGAATTCCAGGTACTCAAAGGTTAAAAAAAGCCTTATACATCAATTATAATATTAATAACACATCAATATGCATCAGACTGATGTTTTTGGTAATACGTGACTGTAAACCTGTTCCACTAATGCAATTTGTATCTCTAGTTAGGGTGGTGAATATTACATAGATGGGTGTGAAATGTAACGTGAGGAAGATGTCGCTCCACCCACCTCGCGGATCTCCTCGCACACAATGGTGAACACCCAGAAGTACAGCACATACTCAGCAATGGACGGCCCGGCGGGAGGTGGAGGCTTGAAGTCAGCCAGTAGCACGTAGGCGAAAAGAAGGAGGAAGAGGAAGTACATCAGCACGTTGCCCAAAAAGGCGGTGACAGGCGCGAACCAGAACTGACGCCATCTTGACACAATGAAAGGACGCTTGGGTGGGCTGCGAGTGTGGGGTATGCCTGTAGGGAAAGTGAGTGAAACAAAACATCGCAGGTCTGCTGTGGAGGTAAAGGGATGAAAAGAGGCTTAAAGCTGCTGTCTGTTCAGCAGGACTCACCTTTGATAGTTGCTGATCTGGGAGTGTTTGGTCCCTGTGCCTCAGCCTCACTGAAATAACGAGACATTTGCGTGAATCAGCACACGACCTCAAACTCAGGCCTTTGCTTTATCGCGAGAAATCAGACAAAGTCATGCATCCTATATAAAACTGTGCATGCAATGTGTTCATTCACTTGCTAAATAACTATAAAAATGTATATAGCAGAAAAGTAGAATCTGGTGTGTTACGAACATGTGCTTGATGTCAGAGAAAGAGAAGATGGTGGTGCCGTAGAGGCTGTCGTTGTCACGGCCCAGAGCATCCTCGCTTGGCTTCCCCGACTCCTCCTGCTGCTGGTCCTCTTGTTCCCTGTGAGGTCCGGTTTGATGCAAAATTTAAAAACACAATAAACATGACAGATGCCATAATACACAAAGAGCTGGAGTGTGTGTTGAAACTGATATTACAACAGCTGGAACAAGAGCAACGAATGGAGTCGGCAGAAAATCAGAGTGAATGAGAAACACAGCGGTTTTAACCTGAAAGAGATGAGGTTGGTGTAGCAGAGGATCGGGCAGAAGAAGGTGAGGAGGAGCTTCCACACCTCCGTGTTCCTCTTCATGTCACCCCACCAGATATGGGACAGGAAGGACTGCAGGAGAAGGCACTGAAAGCTTTAACACTTAACATGTAATCACTGCATTTGCTTTATCATGTATGAGAGTGTGTATGTGTTGCTGTGCTGATGTACTGTTATCACCCTTATACTGTGGTTGTACTGTTGTGTGGTGGGATTATGGTTACTGCTGTTTTCCATCAATTAAGAAAAAGAGTCTGGACTAAGTCTGGACTTAAACAAAATCAAGCAATGGCCTGAAACTCTACGAGTAGAAGAGTTGACTGACGTGACAACTGGTAAAACAGATAAGGTATACATAAAACCGACAACAATGATACAATAAAGTCCAGGACTTCATCTGGTTTTTGTCTACAGATCCGAAACAGGGTAACAAACCTGCACTCCATCTTGGCTGAAGAAAAGGCGTGCGTCGGCAGACATGGCCATCTGGAGACAGGTGGTCCCGCCCCAAACCGGAGATTTCCGGATGAGCAAAGTGAAGGAGCGACTCTCACTGCTCTGATAGCAAGAGCTGAACACATCTGAGGGGAGGGAGAACGTAGACAAGGTGAGTGTGGAACAGAGTTGGAGCTTACTGAAACATTCACCGTCTGGGAGACAAAAACAAAAGCTACTCTTACACAAAGACAGCTACCGTCAAAGTAAAAGATATGACTATTCATTAGCCATCTTAAAGCAGTAATCTGTGAAATCTGTTTTTTTATTTTTTTTTATTTTGATGACTCTTTGGAGATAAGCAATCACTGGTGACTGTGTTGTTTTTGCGCTCCACTTCCCAGAAGACAATCAAACAGTGTGATCACAACTGTGGTTTATTTTGAGTTTGGTTTGAGTTCCATTTCAGATTTTTTTCCCCTGAAAAATACTTACCATATATCTAACCAAAAACAAATCTATAAGCTTTCATGAACAGAGCACATGTTAAATTACTATTAGTTATTAGTGACAGACAGAGAGACAGACAGATAAATGGATAGTAACAAAAATTAAAAGGAATTGAATTAATTTTCATGGAAGTTTTGAGAGTGTAATCATCGATGCTTATGAAATGCTGAATATGGAATTTCAGGAATGAAAAAAATGGATGAATAATTTAGTACTAAATAAATATTTTTTCAGTTATTAGTTTATTTGGCAGAGCTGGCAGGGCTACTCAACATAAGAAGTCATAAAGAGGTATCACTGAGTACAGCTGTTTAGTGAACTGTTGCATGTGTGTTGTTGTAATTGTTGGCGGATGTTGGATTGAGCTTCTCACCATGTGCCAGGTTCTCGAACCTCTGTGCCAGCTCCTTCATGGACAGCTTGGTCTCCGTCTCACTCTCCAGTTTGGACAGCTCCCTCAGCATCTTACAGCCGCTCAGAGCGCTCAGCACAGACTCCCCTGCCTGACACACAGGGACAAACACAGGGATGAGTACAAACTCCTTCCTCATTAGTTACTGTGTTGAAATTGCCCGTCAGCTGAAAAAATACATGGTTCATTCTCTTCTGACAAATTTTCTCATGCGTGCATTCATCGGTAGTGATACCATGCACAAGCTGAGCAATTACGTTTGTCTAGTCACTGGGAAAATAAGCAATGGTGGCAACAATAAGCCCGTACCAGATGTGAATTTCAGGTGTGAAGAGGCCATTCAATTAAAACCACAGGAACTGTGTTCTTTGGTATAAGGTTAATAAGACAAATAATCTCTTTACAGCACACCATAAAAATAACATCCAACTACCTAATAAACTGTTGTGAGCATTCTTTGTGCGTTACAGTATAATCCACTTTTTCCTGGAACATAAACTCATCCTACAGACTAAACTCTTTGCAGATGCCAAACCCCTTCTAGTTTTTAAATTCTCCAAAACCACCAGAACAAATGTGAGGAGCTTTACCATCTCCCAGAAGAAGACTGCCATCTCACTGCGGTTCTGCAGGACGGCCCAGATGAAGAGCGAAGCCCAGGGGAATAGGCAGCGCTTCTCCCTGTACAAACAGTCTCCACGCAGCAGCTTACTGGCCCGCTATTACAGAGCAAGAGACAAAGGGAAGAGAAGGCGGTATGACTTAGCCATCAAGGAAGCAACAGACGTAGGTGTCATCTTTAAACTGTAAATCAAAGGTCTGTGTGATAAAAGTGTATAAAAGTATGGGCTGCACAGTGACAAATGACACAGATATTTGGAGAACTGAAGATTACCCTGAGAGCCCTCCTCTTTGACGAGATGTTTTCCAGTCCCAGAACATCAAAGTAGAAAGGCTTGCACACATCGCCCATTAACATTTCCAGGACCCGCGACACCTGGGGACACAGGAAACGGAGGCAACTGAGACAGGACCATGTGAAAATGACCAGTTTTTCTCATTTCCTTTTCACGCTTTAGGGAACGCCAAGTTTCTTACCATATACGGTATGTGTGGTATAACATGGCCGGGAGCCAATTTACTGTAAGTTTGTTCAATTCAGGATCAAGTCTGGAAATCCCCCGAATATCTTTCATTTTTAAGTTATTGTTTCAACTTTTTATGATACAACTACAAATTAATGTACAAATTAATGTTCTATTATAAGCCAACAAATAATAAGCTGGTTGGGATAAACTGGACTGCAGGTAATGTGACCTCAACCCTACGATACAATATTATAAAATGCCTTACATCCTTCTCTACTCACTTCAAAAAGGCTGAGCTCCTTCGCCGGCCCGCTCATTGTGCTCCCTGCTGTCACTTTGGCAGATGAGTCCAGCAGGTTGGCCACTGAGTGTGCTGAGCCCGAGTTTCCCTGCCGCTCCACTAGGCGGCGCTGTAGCAGCTGGTAGGCCAGCGTGCCGTCAGCCGTTGAGCGGTAAAGGCTCTCAAGCCTGCCATAGGTCAGGTAGTCCAGGATGTTGAGGCCGTTTTCGGTGAAGAGACGCACAAACTGAGGCTTGTTGTTGACCAGCGCGTCCGTCATGGAGTCCTCCAGGTCTGCATACTGTTAGATGACGGGGACACGTTGTTCTGCTCTTATTTAACATTTAATTCAATACCATTATGAGTGATATGAGTGAGAATACATGTAGTTATTTCAAATTAACTATTTCATTGCACAGTGTATTAGAGAGCAGCTCTTTCTGGGACTACCACTGATGCAACACATCATACATGTAGAGCCAAGTGTAAAAATACCTGCGTTTTGTGTGATAAATGGTATACAACGCATGGGTGATGTGATGTCTTTATCCTCTTACCGTCCAGTGGATGTCTCCATTGAAGAGTTCACTCTTGGCGATGTCCACTCTGTTCCAGGTGACTGCCAGCTTCAGCTCCTCAGTGTAGGGGCTGGCGTCACTTGACATGCGCTGCTTACTAGCTGAAACACACACCCATACACACACCAAAATTAAGACGTAATATAGCCCATAACATTTGTGATATGCGTAAAACGGATCAGCGACATGTACCTCCCACCAAGGACTTGAGCAGGACGGTGTCAAAGTCATCTGGTCCCTCCTGTTCTCCATGGTAAATTGTAATATAGTCTCTGTTCTGGTAGATGCTCAGAGCCTGGAGACAGAACGGGGGAAAACCACAAGTAACCAACAAGGCTTCACATGCACACAGGAACCTGGAAGAACCTGGACCATGATTAGAAAACCTAACAGTTTAACAACTAGAAAGAGGCTGAAATCTCCCTTTTCTTGAACATCAGACATGGCTTCCCTCTTTCATTTGAAAGAGGTTTTTAGATAGCTTTTGGGTTTTTTTTTTTGCAGTAATGTCTTTGTACATTTTTGAAATTCAAGATTGTTTCAGTTGGTCCACACACATCAGGATAGGTGGATAGGTAAGTAAATATGTGAACTTATCCATATTTATTTATTTATCTATCTATTTATTCTTTATATTTTTATATTTACATATTTCTTCAAGCCACTGAGGCCTTCGTCAGGGTGTCAGGACATACCTTTTTTTAAGATTATGTTTTGGGCATTTCTGCTTTATTGAAAAATGACAGTAGAGAGACAGGAAAGACAGGGGAGAGAGAGAGGGGACCTGAAATTTAATGGCAATTCTGACGCAGTCTGCAGTGAGGGTCGGCAAGGGTTATACTTTCTGAGAAAAGCTAAATGTTGTTTTTAATGTTCTTTTAATGTTGACTGGAAATGATGTCACTGTTTTATAAATCTTCTATTGAATCCGTCCTCACTTTTTCCCTAATAGTCTGGTGTGTCAATCTAAATGTCAGAAACAGGAACAACATGAATAGCATTGTAAGAGTGGCTAACAAGGTGCTGGGTGTTCTTCAGGCCTCTTTAGCAGGTTTACATGACCAGCAGGTCCTGCGCAAAGCTAAGGACATACTGGCCTTTGCTGGCCACCCCCTTCACCAGGAATTTGAGTTCCTCCCCTCTGGTCGTAGACTTAGAGTACCCCGGGCAAAGTGTAATAGGAGCAGAAATGCCTTTATTCATCGTGCAATAACTCTGATAAATGCCGACAAGTGATGCACATAGCACTCTGAACTGTTTTTATCACGGCCTTATGGTGGTCTTTTACTGTGTGTACTGTAAGATATTTTGTTTTGTTTTATATATTGTGTGTTTCTGTGTTGTTTTAAATGGTCTTCCCCCTGCCTGCCAAACAAGTTTCCCTTTTGTGGGACAATAAAGTTACTTGACCTGACTTGGGGATGTACATGCTCAACCAAGTGAGCCCCCCAGCACACACCCCTTTGATTATTCCCTATAAAACACCTGTGTGTACTCAAAGGTATGAAGCACAGGACACATACAAAAACACACAGGTGTACAAACAGAATGTGACATGTGACAGGTAAACGTGACTAGCCTGACTCACACCGACGATGCCATAGATGATTGGCCTCTCTGTGCCAAGTCAACAAGATACCAGAGGAGACAGACCTCATTAGGGCCTCTGACGGTATTAAGCAACGTATAATTATTGGCTGGCCAACACAACCACACCTGTCCATTCAGGTTGCTAAATCTACAGGTCACACAAGTTTTTTGGACGACTGTAGCACTTCCTGTTTTTTTTTTTAAATGCAAAGCCCACGCAGAGTTGTTTATGGTCCTTCTTACCCGTTCAACTAGTTTGTCAGTGTCCGCTTCAGTAGGAAAGTACTTCCTAACCCGTTCTGCCACTCTGTCTTTCAAGTCAACACTTGGTGCCGCCTCGCTGTCTCCCTCAGTGGCGGACAAGACAGCAGTAGCAGATGACAGGTTCTCCAGCATGTCACTCAAGAAGTCAGCCACGCCCCCTGAGCCGGCCAGCACCAACCAGGGCATGGAGTTCTTCAGAGAGAGATCCACTCTCTAACAAGAAGAGGAGAGAGAGAGAGAGATGTATTTTTTTGCCTTGTATGTGTTTGTATTAGGGACTGAGATATTTAACATACTAAATGCAATGTAAACCCTACTAATTACAGAAATAAAGAGCAGTGATTATACCTCCAGCATAGATGGATCTCCTGAGACCAGCATACAAAGGACAGGGATGTCGATGCTGCCACTACCTATCAGAAAATAGAGTCACAACTTTTCCTTAGTAAATTGCTCATTAAATTGACTTCACTTTGACATTGTCTGTTGCAGACCAACAGCAACAAACTCCACATGCCACCCACTAGCTGAAATAAAGCATCAGAAAAATGCACCATGTAGAATTTTTGACGATTCTTTGCATGATTTAACATGTTGAAGAGCTTAGCAATGGCATGTGATGGCTGTGGTCCAGCAGATACCGAAGGATAATCTTACCACCACACAGATCTACATGCAGTACTGCAGAGTAACCACAAGATGGCCAAAATGACTAGGAAGAGGGGCTGAATGCCTAATGAATGGTGTTCACTGTGGGAACACTGCACTTTCTAAGCATCTATATGTTTCCTTTTTTCCTTTACATAAGATTATCCATGTGTTTCCTTTATATGCAACACCCCTCCTCCTCCCCCTCCATGCAGAGGCTGTTTTCAAGCACAAGAGCAACAAGAGCAAGGTCAAGTAAGATAAGAGCAGGAGAAAACAGATTAGTCCCCCTCTCTTTTAAATCCAAAAGATCTGCTGTGTAGTAAAGGCACGATGAATGAATTTTCAGTTGACTTCACTTCATTGATTCAATTCAAAACGTAGAAGCCCATGTAATGAGTTGACTGCACGTCATACCTGCATGCCAGACTGAACCGTACCAGCTCTTCCAGCAATTCCAAAAAAGGATGAACAAACTTAAAGGGGTTAATCTGTTGAGATTTATTTCCCTTAGTCAAAACCGTCACATTTTTCCAACAACACCCAATGGTCAATTAACTCCATGAATATTCTAAAATTAGCCAACCAAAAAAACAAAGAGTCTGTTATGTCTCACCCCAGATGCCTGTGCGTTGGTGGGAGATGTAGTCCTCCAGCCTGGCCCTGAAGCCAGTCTCCCCTCCTCTGCGACCTTCACTCCCATCATCCACCAGCAGGAAGGCCTGGTAGTTGTTGTCCAGGCAGCAAGAGTCCCGGGACGTATTCTGGACGTAGTACTTGGCAGGGAAGCTGCCCTGTAAGATGGACAATCCAAGCACAGATAAGGCAGGCTTTCTTATATTGAAGATCAGGACGTATAAAAAGGTCAAGGCCCAGCTTATTGTGGAAGCATGCATGCACAGCACTAATATGTTTTAAATGAGCTGGGGTCCCAGTGTGAAAAGAAATTGATTCAGCTAGGGCTCCAAACAGAGAGAGCAGAAAAATATGCACTTTTTTTTTTTACGTGAGGCACTTAAAATGCACCAGGCAACATTTTTAAGTTAAGATACATGTTATGTCAGTGTAAACCACAAAGTGGGTCAATCTGGCACACTGGCACTTCCAAATTTGCTATAGTAACTACCTACAGCAGCCTGAGGCCAATATACAAATATGATGTAGTGTTCAACAGCGGTTATAAGCCTTTGCATTGGCTGGGGGGAAAAGACTTGTAAATAACTTTGTTTGTTTGAATGTGTGTACCTGAGGGTTGACCAGCTGCTGCCGGTTGTGCACAAGGCCCCAGGGAGCGATGCCCAGTGACACCACCTTGTTTAGGGAGACTGAAGCGGCGGCGGTGGCATGATCCCTCACCGCCTCTCCTACACACCTGCCGACACCTTCGCGCAGGCCTGCTGTAATTATCCAGGCTCCTGGGTGTGTGTGTGTGAGAAATTGCGAAGCAGTGAATGTGTGAGCATGAGAGCAGAAGTGAGACAAAGTGGATGTGTTTGTGTGTTTAGGAGGAAAGAGAGACGCCTGATAGAGATACCATAACAGTGTCTTCCCCACTTCAAAGTTGTTTTCAAAGCCTCCTTCGTTCACAACGTGCTGGCTGTCTTTTAACCCCTGAGTGAATAAAAAGTTAGCCAGGAGCAGGATTTCTGATTCTGTGCTCCCTTCTTATGGAATAATCTCCCTATGCCGATTAGAGAGGCAAGCTCGTTTTCTTATTTTTAATGTCTCAACTCAAAACATATTTCTTTGCAAAATCCAGTGCTGGTGCTGGTCAAGCTACTCCAAAATCATGTATCCTTCCATTCTTTATACAGTTTTATATATGTTGTAATGTTTAATACAATCTATGTTATATGATAGGATAGTCCATCTTACTCTCTGGGATATTCACTTTGTTTATTGTTCTTTTAATTTTCTCTTTTGTAAAATGTGTTGGGACTTTTTTACCAGATTATGTCTGAAACATGGTGAACACCAAAAGGCAAAATTCTGTTGGTTCTGATCACCAAATCACTAAAGCATACTCCACTTAAATCTTAAAATTAGGACATCTGACTGAACTTTAATATCTAATCACAGCAACTGCTTCCAAACACTTGTATTTAAATTTTTGCAAGCATTTGTTTCCGTCATTACATAGTTATAACTGGATTAAATTTTCCTTGGCATTCAGTATCATTCTGTAAGTGTTTTGATTTAAAAAAAAAAAAAAAAGCTCGTGTCTCTCGATTACACAAGGTCTATCTATATTTACTTGTTCCCATGATTACAGAAAGGAAAGGAAAGCAAGAGGACAACTGGCTCTTTCTCACAGGACGGTATCACATCCTCTACCTTGCACAACAACTACAAATCTGTCTAGCCAAACAGTAGCAGCTACTGTATGTGTGTGTGTGTGTGTGTGTGTGTGTGTGTGTGTGTGTGTGTGTTTGTGACTGAATGTTTTCGCATGTGCCCATTTATCTTTGCTCTGGATCGGGGGCCCTCTGAGAGGACAGCTTGCTGCAGTGACCTCAGACGAAGGCAGATCAGTATCGCCATGTGCCACCTGGCTTTGGCACAGTGGTCAGGAGGAAATGGCCATTGTAGTTCCAAACTGGGATCAGACCCTAAGGAGTCATCTGGTGTAAAGGTACCACAAGTTGCAGCTGTAGTACTTTTCCCGCCATGAGCGAGCTGAGGAGTTTTATCCCCGCTCCCAAAGAATTGTCAGTTCACTATTCCATAATATCTGTCGATTTCCTCAGAAATATTTCACATTTTAGCTTGAGCTTCTGAGCACTGTGGGACAATTCTCAAACTAACATGGTCAGTAAAGAAAATTCAATGGGTGAGGGTTTCAATCTGCTCTGTGTGAACTTATTATTTCTGATAATATCATCATCTGAGCTTAAATAATAGGAACAATATCATCCCTGATGGTTCTGTTATGCGCACACACACATACACAACCTATGGCTGCACTGCATTTTATAATGTTCTATTATAAGCTCTTTTTTTAAGATAAATTGATTACTATTTAATTATACACATTATTATGAGGTAAGAATTGATTGATACAGTTTTTGGGTAATAACTAAGTGGAAAATGATGACAACTCCAAAACCTATTTCCCTATGCCCCCTACAAAGGTCTCGTACTGAATTGCCAGAACATGTTATTGTATTTAATCACTGCCATAGCTAGATCAAAAGGTCTCCTTACTATTATTAGCCTTAGACAGTCTTCATTACAACACTGACATAAACATAACCAAGTGTGCAGCACCACAATGTTCAGGCTATCTACAATGCATTAACACCTATAACTATAAATTAGAATTGTACTGTTATGATGACAAAATATTGCTCATGCTGTTGTCTTGCACAATCATGTGCATGCTCATGAAAAATTTGACCTTACACCTATATACAGCCACTTCCACTTCCCTCAGTACAGAGAAGCAATGCTTGCTGCTTGCTCCCTCTGTCTCTACGTGCAAACATGACTGAATCCCGCTGTGATTTCAGTAAATTAATCAGTACATGGATGTTCAAAACAACATTTCTGATTCACTCACCTGTACTTTGCGAGGCTTTGACCAGCCCCTGCCTGAGCACCTCCCGGACCCAGGTCTTGACCTTCGCCCTGCCCTCTCCGCCCACCACAGAAACCACCAGGTTGGGTGCAGGCAGACCCCAGTGGGCTGTCATCAGGGTGTAGGCCATAGAGGGTGGGGTGTCCCATGACATGCGCAGGAACTAAGGGTCCAATAAGAGGAGGAACATGACATCTTTTTATTTAGCACCAGTATAAACAGATTCATCTCAAAAGGGGCATAATGAAACTACATACAGACAAGCTAGATGAGGCCAGGACTTCAAAGAGTATAGGACGATGATCATTTTCCTATGATGGCCCATGGAAATTAGACAAATCCCATGCTGATGAGATTGTTTATAATACAGGAGAAGAGCTGCTTGTTATCGATATGTGGTTTCTGGTATTATGCTGTTTTATTTAGGTGGAACAGAAGGCTGAAGGTAAGAGAAGAAATGCAGAGACTTGGAAGACTGCCGTTGTGAATTCTTGAGCCAGCAGGAAAAATCTGGGCAAATGATCAAGAAATTCAGTCTTCCAAACCCATGGAGAAAAATGTAAGCCCCTTAAAAAAAACAGTTTTTTTATGTTAGGCCCATATAAGGAAAAGCATATAGCAGGAGAGAGATTAAAACAACTTGGCTCTCTAAACATACATGGGGATGTCGGTATATGCAGCACGTTTCATATCAGTGGATTCTTCTCGTCATTTGGATCAAACACAGGATCAGTTTGGAGGCCCCATACCCACTGTCTTTGATGTGGTTTTGCTCAGCAAATACGCTGAATAAGTGCCTTGAACACAGGCACCTGCATGTAGACTGGTATGATAATCTGTTAATCACCTTCTGTAACCATCTTTTCCTACACAATAACCGTCCTAGACTACAACACAATCCATCAGAATGAGGTCAAACTGTCTGGTCAAAACAGGGTTAAAACAGTTTTTGTATGCAGCTTTGGATTGATTTGGACAATTATTTGGCTAACCTTTAGAAGCCTCTGTCCTTCAAACACAACCAAAATGCCTTACATAAGAACAAAGACTGAGGCCTTGAATCAAGAATGTGATGAGCCGAGATGGGGAACATTTAACAGACTAACAGGGAGGCACCCACATAGCTATGCCTCTTGCTGGCTCCTGCAAACTGCAACTCTCCGAAGGCGTCAGTCGGGTATTCAGAGGAGTGCTGCGCGCTGTCCCAGTGGTTGACAATCGCCGAGCTGAAATAATCACCAAGAGCCACCGAAGCATGGGCATCTCTGGCACCTCCACACTGGCACAGCCTGCCATTACTGACAAGCAGAAGGGTAAAACATTGACTTTATAACTTGTTCTCCATCATCAAAATGGCATTACAATGACAGACAAATTAGCACTACCACTTCAACTTTGTCACTGTCTTTTCCAGTATTTGTAATGATTTGGATCCAAGTTCACTTTACTGCAATCATTTGTACACTACTATACAATACATACTGCCATCAATAATATTTTCCACATAACATTTACAGTGTAATATACTGTGGGATTTGTGTTTCACATTACCTAAAAGAATCCTCTACAAAGGTGGTGCACACTCTTTTCTTGATGATTTTGGGGATCCAACTCTGAAAAAAAAAAAGTCACATTGTTTATTGCATTGCCGTTTTTTCAACAAATTAGCTCCCTGTCTTATGTACATAACAACTCAACCTTAGGCAGTTTAAAGTTTGGAGGTTTGACTTCCACATGACTGGGCATGGCTGAAATGCATATGGCCGCAAGGACTTGGATTTTGTTTGTGCAAAGTGTTGACTTTGGCACCGATTAGAAGCTGGGTGAGGTTTTGGTGAGGCAAGGTGCTGAGCCTCACCGGGAGACTGTGACTTCTGGCGACCTGCTGTGGTTTCTGTCTCCTCAGGTTTGTTTATGTCCTGGGTCAGATGGTCAGGATAGACAAGGTATCCTAAATAACTCAAGGTGACAATAATGTTACCGAATCACCATTGATTACATCAGCGGCTCACACTGATTAAATCAATGGCTAGGACTATGTTAGAGTGCCAGATGATGGAAATTAAATGTACCCTAATCACTATTGGTGCGGTTTCCTAAACTATAAAAAATTTGGAAAATGTAGGTTTGCCTTTTCTCCTTAAATGGTGCATGCATAAGCTTTTTCCTAAGGTATTGTAACCACTAGTATACTATACCACTTGATGGCCAACTTTAACCCACGTTCCTTAAAAATCAGAGTTAGTTCTGCTTATCAAAAAGCAGACATTAGCCAACACTGAACAACAAACATTGCTCACTCTATTACATCAAGTGTCAGCTCTCTCAAATTCAGTTTCACAACTAGCAGACAGCTCACCAGGGCATACGTGGCCCTGATAATGAAATAGTCAGCAATAACAGCGAGCTGACAGCTTTGTGAGAAACTAAAACTGACGAATATGCTTCTCTTGCACCGAAGTTAACTTCCGGCAAATTACAAGAGTCCCAGATGTAAATAAACCGGAGCAGAAGTCACGTTTGGAGTCACACCCGGCAACCTACATCTCCTGTTGTCCTCCACGAGTGGAGATTTTTTGCGCGTAACGGGTTTGAGTGACCATGGGCTACATGCTGCCATGCGTAAGTTAGCTAAGTTCAATCACAGTAAATTGTGGTGACTCAAGCGTATCATCATTTCACATGCATACAAAATGCTGAATCACATAGCTGCCGCCCACGACATTCCTCACAAGTCCACCGCTTTACAAACCGTGTCGCGGGCTTCCCCAAAAACACACGCATCTCTCACTAAAGTAGCCGACACCCCTAATTATTGAAATGACACCCACCTGGTCCTTTTCAGATTTAGCTACTTTGCCTCCGCTGCCTCCTCCTCCTCCTCCGTCTTCCGCGCTGCTCATGTTTGTTTTCCTTTCCTTTCCTTTTTTTTTTTCTTTTTTTTTGAGCTTAACAAAAAGCCGCAGCTGAAGCGTGCCCTCTGAGCATTTTTAAATTAGCTGCCTTTTTTCCTACACAAAAATATGCCACGGAATCATGAAAATGGCACTTTGAAAATGCCAATTCCTACCCGGTGTTTTTTTTTTCCAACTGGTGTTAAAGTCGGAAACCAGGTGCGGAGCAGTCAAACCACCCAGGTGAGGGTGTGGCTGTTCCAGCAGACTGAAAGGAGAGAGAGAGAGGAGGGAGAGACTTGCCACAAGGAATCCTCCACACTCTGAAACAGGAGGGGCCATGTAGCAACCACAGACTTCTCAACTTGTATGTACTAGACCCAGACCTGTGCTGCGAAGCCGTGCCTTTGACGGCTAAGAGTAAGCCCAAACTGGCTGCAATGTCAACACGACAGTCTTTTAGCATGCCACCTTTCCCGTGAGGTGAGCTGTAATGTTTGGTGGTCGTGACAATCTCCATAGAGCCTATTCTTGGCCATTATAATTCCACGAAATTGGACACCACCGGCAACTGGAGACAGCAGACAGGCCGGAGCTAATGCTGGCATATTGGCCTAAAAATACAACACCCAAAACTCCACAACATGGTTCACTTTGTATTAAATATTTATTTTTTTTAGTACATTTAAATAGTGAAGCATTTATATTATAAAACATCATCTGGTTAGGCATTCACTCAGCATTCAAACATCCACATTGCACGCGTATAGAGCACAATCCACAATGAGTACCAGTCAGTCAGTACATGGAAGCATATTTGGTGTTAAATAAAGATTGTTTTCAGATTCCAGTCCATAATTGTGGTGGTTTAATTTTGCACTATCTGCCGTAGCCCTGCGGGTCCTGGGCCCTCGTCGACTCGTCTTTTCCACTCGTTTGGCCGATTTGATATAACTTGTTGGCCAGAATGTGGAGCTGGCACGTGCCGAGCTGGCATCCCCGCTGAGGCGCGCGCCTTGGCCGCGTCTTCACCGCGAGTCTGTCAGTGTGATGAAGAGGAGAGAGAGAGAGAGAGAGAGAGAGAGAGAGAGAGGAAGGGAGAGAGAGCAAAAAGAGTCAAAACATCAGACAAATCTGCAGAAAACTGTACCAAATAATTTCCTGTTGCAGATCAAATTAAAAAGCAACTATTTAGTTTTTGTGAACATATACTGAAGTAGGCATTTTATTTGTCCTTTTTTATACAGTAATCTCTTGCAGCATATTAATACAGAAGTGTTGTGTTTTTCAGCCAATCCCTGTATCCTCATATGTCTTTGTAACATTATGTTGTGACCGATCACCATCGTTTTATTATAAAAATAATAATTATTATGATTTTTTTTTTTTACCTGTTTTTCAGGGCCTCCATGTCTTGTTGTTTGTCCTCTGAATGAAACGGGATGATCTTCAGTTCTGGCACATGCCCCACCTCCTTTGTGCCCTCTGACCTTTTGACCTCTAGCTCCTGCACATTGGCCCCTGGTGGGAAAGTTTCTGGCTGTGTCCTGTGGTTCAAAACAGAACGAGGTGTTGATTACTTGTGGCATTTTGCGAAACAAACAACTATGCATAAGTGTGAATTTCAGCAATTGCCCAATACTTATTAAAAAGGAAGACATGGCGTTTGACCATATCACCTTGCAGGCAGATCTTAGTAATTATCTTAGTGATCGTAGTGATTAGTGTTTCTTTCACAGATTAGCATCATAGCATGAGGGTTATGGTGGTGCAGCTGCAGTCGCTATGTCTTTTGTACGGTAAGTTGTCATTAATGACTGTTTACTGACCTGTGTGTTGGTTTAATTGGTGAGGCAGCAGTCACAGACACAGTCAGCAGCAGCAGTAAGGCTATCTCCATACTGCAGTGGTCTGTAGCAGCGAGGGGAAAAAACAAATGATGTTGAGAATATACTTTACAACAGTCTGACAGCACATCAAAGATAATTCATAATAAATGAATTGCTTAATTAAAACTAACAACATAGGGACACTATTTTTAACAAGCAACGATAATTAAAATGCATTATTAGCATATTTTCTTAATTTGGAGATCTGATTAAAATAATAATAATTAAAAAGAAATAGAGGAATGTAAATCTAGGATGACACTCACCACCAAAAAAATGCAAAACCCTGCTGTGGCTTTTGGAGTAAACCATCAATCCTAAGATTCAGTTGTAGTCTTGCTGATTGCCAGATGCTCCAGTCTAGCAGCCCTCTCCTCCTGTGGTCCTTTATACACTCATGGTGGGGTGAAGGGGTGTGTCTAGAAGTCACTATACCTCCAGAGCAACTCCCATTCTCATAATTAATCAGTTGTCATGGCAGTTTTATTGTCTATTTGTAGGAGCTGTGATCATAACATAAACAACCTTTTACCAACAGTGGCCAAGTCTCCAGCATAACATTGTAGTTAAACTCACAATGACCTTGTGCCTTGTGTGATGTTTACATCGATTCAAATGCTCAGTCCAGTCCTCGTGTTGCACCCCCCCCCC
>OMLB01016062.1:0-15372 GCA_900302555.1 Myripristis jacobus | reverse complement strand
GCTAACACTCACTAACATCATGCTAAACTTCAATGCCATCTTTGTGTATCACAGCTCCTGAGGCAGGGTGCTAGAGGGACAAATGCAGTGAATGGTGCAAGTGTTTCACATTTTTAATTATAGTGCATTGTAGTGCAAGGAAAAAACTGCTTAATAAGTAGTTCTGATGGCAGTGGATTCTCAACAGGAAGCAGCAGCATAAGATATCCAAATTACAAAACCAGCACACCCCAAGGAGGGCTCTGGGTGTACTTTCACATTTTAATGTCAGTGTTTCCCCACAGAAAATGCATCAGTCTAGGTGGTTGAGGCTGGATAACCTAAACATTTGTCTATATGTACAATATTCAAGTGTATAATCTTGGTTGAACTTGTTTACACTGTCCATATTTTTTTATTTTTTTTTAATTGCAAAATTTTAATTCTGTAGTAAAATTCCATGACATTGTTGACAAAGTGATTCCATCATCTACAAAACTATATTCCTTTCTGGTTTGTTAATGATTTTTTTTTTTCAGCTCAGAAAAGTTCTGAGGGTTAAACAGTTTGCTATCAGCTATACTTTCTTACTAAAATACATAATGCAATGAATGCGTGAAAGCTGGGGGATGGAAGTTGGAAAATACGCTGTGCTATATTCCAGTAAAGTAAAACTCTCCGTCTTCTACTTAATGCATTTCTACATAAAATTCCAGAAATTTCATGTCCAATGGAAAACCTAAGGGTGTAACTAATCTGTACATAGGGCTGCGTGATAATGGCAAAAATTGGTTGTCACTACATTTGTCCTACATGTTGGGTCAATGAAAGACTTCTCTCTTTCTTTTCCGCCAGAGCTGCCTGCTTCGTTCTGGTCACATGGTGCCACTGTGCTTTTCAAGGTTGTGATTAGTCCCACATTATGAGACCCCTCGATATAACACATCAAAAAAAAAAAACTTTAAAAGGAATATTTCGCACACTCATCATGTGTGTTAAATACTCACCATCTGCTGTCTTGAATCTCTGATGAAGAAAGTTCCCTTCATGACTTTGTATCCTCAACACATGCATTTTCACTGGAATGTTGTATGCAGACAACTTATGGAAATCCCCACATGCGCAGCCATGCAGCATAGATGAGCTTTTTAGAGAGAAGAACTTTTGATACGATTCTGTAGCTGCAAAAGAGTGAACCCTCTTTTTCCAATACATGAGAGATGGCTAGCATTTTTTAGGATATAAATTACTATGAATGCTTGTCAGTAGGTTTCTTCATCATGGAGTGAAGGCAGCAGATAATGAATACTTGATACAACTATGATACATAATGGGTGAAGTATTGCTTTAATATTACTAAATAACAAAAAATTCAACTTAGACTGTAGCTATTCATCCATCTACTCAGTCATCATTCCATCAGTAGGTCTGGTTGAAGATGACCTTTCACCTAGTCTGTGATGTCAGATATCTGATAAATCATTATTCACCTCTCTCTCCCCTCTTTGCCTACAGACTAGCGTGCAGGCACAGGCAGCAGCGTTCTCACTGTGGAAACAAATACCATCACCGAGCACCAATCAGTGCAATTAAGGCATTGAGGCACGGGTGGCTTCCAAGAAACTTTGTTCCTCAGTCTAAAGGCCTTAATTAGGGTTTTATTCAGACCTTTACCTACGCTGGTGACAGGCGGCTTTCAAACCATGAGCACACAGAGACAGAGATATTAAGTGTATTTGGTTTAAACCACAAAAATGGTTTTAATTATATCTTGCATTGCAATTTACTATGCATGTCGTGCCATGTTATAAAGAGATGGAATGGATTATGATTGTGAGCTTGCTTCATGCTGCAGCAACAGCTTTTCAAAAAGCATTTCAGGTCCTCTTCAAAGGAGGTGCTTTGCAGTGCAGAAGGTAACAAACTTTTATCACAGCTGTCTGCCATGGAGGGCTAAGAGTCTACAGAATTTCATCAAACCAAACACTACTATAAATTATCTCAATAATTAGTTTCTCTAATAATTTAAACAGACTTTAAACAAACACTCTTATGGTCCACTCATATCCATGCACTGAAGTGTCTCTGTAGCTACACTGTAGTGTCCAATGCTGGCGTGAATATTTACAGTTCTGTGCTGGAAAATCTGTGTGCATGCTCTTAGTCCTCTCTCGGACACATTGGAGGTGTTCAAAGTTTTTTGGGGGGATATTTCTCTCTGTGAATTTAGTGACATTTTGCAGTCTGAATAATTTGGGTATGTGTTGACCACATCAGCACATAGTTTCTAACCTCCTCAGTTCCAGCCAGTTGAAGAGAGGCGAGAACCGGCGTCATGCTATCTTCAATCTTGTGAAAATCCACTTCAGCTACACAGAAATAGTACAAAATGATCTAGAGAGCAACGAATCGTGCCGTCTTGAATTGCCCAACGCGCAGTTATATTTTTGGAGAGGTGCACAAAAGCTACAGCAGCAGCCTCTGCAGTCTATGCAGGAGCCAAAGAAACCCACGGCATAGCCACTATAGCATTCTGATGCAGTGCTATAAATTGACCATTGGACTCAATGGCACATGGTTTCCCATGCCTTTGAACATGTTTCATGCCTTACCCATAGCTAAGAGGCAGGTCAAATCTCAAATGTTAATAGTGGAATGCTACATTCACATGCAACTTTTCAGAAATACCCCTCGCAAGTCACAATACCAGCCTTTAAAACCAAGAGGCTAATCGTGGCAGATCAGCTGGCATTTTACAGCGGCTGGTGAGTGTAGGCTAATTCCTGATAAAAAATAACTATTTGGGAGGACAGGAGAGGAGAGCAGAGAAGAATCAAGCGATAAAACAAGACATCAGAGACAAGGAGACGCTACTCTTCCACATTAAAATTACTAACAAAAGTAAGAGATAAAATAGAAGAGAATAAGGCCCTATTCTTCCATCTTTTAAACCCCTTCTTCCCCCTTTAAGAGGGGTGACAACTTTGATATCGTAATAAGTTTAACATTTTAAAATTCTGACACTTCTACAGTACCAAAACAAGCAAATCGTCAACTCTTTGTGGACCTGACGGGTAAATACTTCTATACTTTCTCTTGCCATCAGTACGTTTCCCAACATCGATGGCAGTCACTGCTTATCCACCTCGGTACAATGGATCAGACAAACTAACCCCCTGGTGACAACTGTTCCCAAAAACCATAGCAAAAGTATCCCAAGTATGCAAAACTGTAATTCCAACCACACTAGGTTCAACAACATTGTTAATGAACTGATGGGTGTTTTAGAGTGTTGAACTTTCTCAAAAGACGATTTCTGCAGGCATCAGTTCAAACACAGAAACTCAGCTTGTCGCACATATTAAGATAAAGACTGAAATATAATTTTTAAAGCATAGCATGTCTCAACCAATTTATGTAGCCTATGTGAATTTAGTACAAAACATCTACCATCAGCTTTGCATTATTGCATTATTAACTAATTAACTGTCTCCAAAATATCTACCTTATGCAGACATCTTAAAATTGTAGACCTACATAAATTTCTTTGATCGCCTTCTCATCAGCACTTTGGTCTCACTAAAATTTCCTAAATCCTTGGAATATTAACTCGATATATTAATATCTACCTACAAGCATCTCTATCTGATCTTACCGTATCTTACCTTATCCTATCTTACAAAATATCTTATAAGCTATGTTGTTGTATGAAATATCTTACAAGGTATTTTTTCTTATCTTGTCCGCTGCAGAACATATTTGGTGAAACGCCGAACATTTACAAGATTCTGTATTGAATTAAATTTTCAAAAGTTGACACATTTTTGAAAACTGATCAAAGTTATTTGGGGTTTCATGATGCTAGTTTTTTGATGACCGTAGCATCATTGCACAACAGAGCAGAAAATACACAACTAAGCCACTGGCAGTGTGTATTTTATGTGACAACTATTGTTAAGTTGGACAGGAGCACTTTGGGATATGACTGTTTCAGGACTTGATGGTTTGTGCTAACATTAACACCCTCCTGCATGCGTCTATATCTTCCTCACTATTGTCATTCAGTTGTCCAAATCATATGTCTGAGGTGAACCAGAGGTTGCTGGCGTTGTCTGTTAATATGAAAGAGGCAGAGAATCTTTAAGGCAGCTTATTTTTCTTTCAAAAAGCAGATCGACATACACAGTCACACACATGAAAAACACCAAAACATTCTCTCTCTCTTTCTCTGGAGGATTAATCACCGTGCTTTATCTTTCAAGGCAACAAACACATGTAACAACCCCTGCTGACACACGCACACACGCATACGCACACGCACACACACACACACACTGGGGGTCATCTTAAGCATGTAGTGAACATATAGACTTGCAAACATATAGAGGCTGTTGTTACACGAAGAAGGAAGGAAGTCCAGTCATAAACTGTGGTTAGCTAAAAATTTACCTCCCGTCCCCATCACTCATACACACACACACACACACACTCTCTCTCTCTCTACTCGCCTCCTAGTAATCAGATGTTCAAAGTCACTAAGAGGATACATTAGTAAACATGAGGACCAAACCCTGAGGGCAAGACTGGTTCCCTAAGGTGTGTGTGTGTGTGTGTGTGGCTAGCAGCTGGCGTTGCACGCCTGGGCTTGCATCACTGTGTGTCTTAATCCTGGTCTCAGTGCCAGATGCTAACTATACAACTCCCTGCTCATTACACCAGGAAAAGCTGATTCCACATACACACACACACACACACACACAAAGCACTAGTTCAAACACTAACACTCAGGCATTAGATGTGGAGGCATGGATGAAGAAAAAAAGCAAGATGTGGATTTCCATTTGTTTACGTGGAAGACAACAATGACAGTGAATATGTGTGTGTGAGTGTGTGTGTGTTCTTTCTCTGGGCCACATGTCAGACAAGTTCAGTATCATAGCACTGCACCTCTACTCCAAAGGCACCAGACAGAGAGGCAAAGAGACACGGTGTATTTCTTTATATGCATGTGTATGGGTCCATGTATGGACCTCTGAGAGCAGGTTTTGTCTCTTTATCCATCATCTAATGAACATCGGATCTAATTATTCTGGAAAAAAAAGAAAAAAAAAAAACCACACACACACACACAACTGGCCTAGAGTCTATTCTGTTTCAACAACATGAGGCGAAAGAAAATCAAATATGTTAATATGCCACAGACTTTCTGTAAAGCTAATCAGCCAGGTGGGTTAGTAAAAGCTGCAGGCAGGCTCAGGTCACTCAAGAGCTGACCCACGCATCACTACCATCTACATGTGCATAAGACACCTGTAGGAAAGCTGGGTACGTTTTTGTGTGTGTGTGTGTGTGTGTGTGTGTGTGTGGACCCACCTCTGACAGAGCTGAGGAGAAGTGGTTGCAGTTCTTGTGCATGAGGTGGTAGGCGTTGCCCTTATACTCCTTCCCCATTTCCTCCACGATCCGCTCCACATCCTCCTCAGTGAAGTCCGTGCTGCCCAGCACTATGGCTTCTCTGTGGGGGGAGGGGGATTGAGTCACTTTAATGTTAAAGATCATACACTGACTCCCGTCCTAACACAGAGTTTCATAATCCATATCACAATGTAGAATGTTGTAAATCCCACCTCAGCACAATGCACTTTATACTTACAAGAGTTCAGTTCTTAGCATCGAGCTCTTGGTGCTATTTAATGTTGCTTCTATTATGATTTATGTAAACTTTTTAATGTGTCCTGTGATGTACTTAGTATGTTTATGTAAATGTGTTTTTAATGTATGCAAGTCGAAGACAAATTTCTGCCTTCTGCACGCAAAAGGTAGACAATAAAGCATTTTTCTATTCTATTCTATTCTATTCATCTGCATTAAGATGACAAACTGAACTGAATTTCTGTGAAAAATTGTACATTTCATAGTGTTCTGATGATGAGCTCACTTGTTCACAGATGGCTTACCCTGACAAACTGAATCACGAGTCATCTTTTTAAACGCCACTTGGAACAGAATCAAAGGCCACACACGGTGAGCCGACTTACTGACTTCATACTGTGGCTGAAAGAGACCCACATCTGTTTTTCTAAGATCTGATAGCTTTACACTGATTGTTCACACTCATCTTTGTTTGTGACCTGTATCTGACATCAGTGTGGACAGATCTCTGCCATGATCCCACATGTGCACATTTACAACAAGCACACTGCTTAACAACAAAACAGTGTCATTGGCACAGCAGCCTGTCACCACAACAGCCGCCTTTCCACTGTCTAATGGCCAACCAATAATCATAGGTCGGACAGGCCTAATCAGATGTATACCTTATGAGGACCACATATGATTTGAAAATATGAGAATTTTGTGTTCGCACTGCTCAGAAAAAACCTGATCAGTGTCACATACAGGCAAAAAAGAAAGATATGAGCCACTTCATGTTGTAGTGTGAAGGTAACCATAATGAACAAGCCCAAAAGGTTAAGTGAATGATTTAAACATATCTTTGGTTGTAGCACATCCATATCCATGTAATATTAAAGTATTAAGTATTATATGTGCAATTTTTTATGTGTAATTTTATCTAATCACTACACGGTGTGGAGAGCAACAAGGTTGTATGTAAACTCTGGGCAGACACCCCAGTCTGCACAACTCTGTGTCTCCTGGCTAAGAGCTAAGACCCACCAACCACTGAATGGAGCTACGGGTAACCTTGCAGGTTACCAGTCTCCTCATCTGTGGTTTTCTGTTTCCTATTATATGCTCTTTCTGACTCAGAACACTGCCGTTATGGCTTAGTTCCACCACTTGCCTTGGCACTCATTCACATCATGGACACTTCCGTTGTGAATTTTCAGGAATGAGGAAAGGGAGGGAGAGAGCTCTTCTTTTTAGGGAAACACTGGAAGAAATGTGAGTCTAGTCCAGATTGTGGCAACAAAGAAAAGGGCTGAGAACAACAACATGGCTGGTCTTCATGACTTGGTATTGTTTTGCATGTCAGAAAGCCTCCACAAAGCACACATTAGTTTAAGAATTGTTTATAGGCTCTGAAATTGCCTAACGTAGGTTTAACATTAAGGGAATGGGAAACATATATGAGTAAGCATTTCAATCATGGTGGATTTGTCATTTCAAAGAGCTGGAGAGAGAGCAGCTGGTCCAAATGTTTTGTGGGCTCCATAACAAACACTGGTATCAGACCAGTACTATAGATTCCAGATTCATAGAGAGCCTGAATTGTTTGGCAGAGACATCACAGTGGATAATACAGACTTTGGCCCAGATCAGCCATACTTATGGTCCAGCAACTTGCAGGGACAGAGCGAGTGTGTGTCTGTGTGTGTGTGTGTCTGTGTGTGTGTGTGTGTGTGTGTCAGGGAGAATCTGTGCAAAGCCACAGGGCAGATCAACTAGAGCAGAAGTAATACACAGCAGCACAGGAGCTCTGTTACAGACAAATACACATACGTACACATACATACACACCCACACACACACACACACAAACACACAAACTGATTAGAGAAGTACAAAAACATATTGAACTGACTGGACAGACCTCTATCTCACCACCCCTTCAGATTCTGCTTCAGCTGCATTTAAGATGAGATAAAGTGAAACAACACAGTCCTGGTGTCCGATAAGCATCCCCATCTTTGACACACTTAAATCCACATTGACACCTGCTTTTTTCTAAAATCATACAAATCCCAGCTGTCAGTATGTCTCTGTGGGTAAGTATGTACAATGAGTGTACAATTTCCAGTTTTCATCCAGCAGTTGCCCCCCCAAATTCAAATTCATGTTAAAAGGTGACAAGCGTGGAAAGGTGAAATTCTACTTCTTTTCTGTTCTGCTCAGTCTTTTCTACTCTTACACTTACTCTGTCTATCTACTGTTGTCTCTGTCCAAGATAGCTGATATAAATCATGTGGGAAAAGAGTGAAATCCTGAAATTCCTGTAACATTTGGTCCTCTCTCTATTCCTCTCTTCCTCTTCCCCCGTCTCTCTCTCATGCCAGTGGGCAGCAGCATAGCTCCAGTCTGCTTCATTTAACACAGATCCTTATTACAGAGGCTCACTGGCTGGCTGGGCAGAGGGAATAGGCCTGGAATCTCTGCCTTGAACAGCGAATAAATTAATGATTAGCTGACAGGATGACTGACTGTTGGACAATGACTATTTGACTGACTGCTCCTGTGTAACAGTTAATGGGTAAACCACAACAATCAACACTGTCAGGCTTAGAGAGTTAGTTATAACTGCATTCATCTACGGAACTGTGAGGTGCTTTGTATTAATATAGGAATCAAATGTCATAAGCTGAGCTGACTTACTGTCTGGCTAGCTGGTTTACCTACTGCCTGACTGACTGACTGACTGAACTGGCTGGGATAATGACTGGTAAACCACCCAGCTACATGCCTGCCAGTTAATGACAGACAGACTGACTGACTAAAGCGTTTAACTCTAACCAGAGAACAGAAGTCCAGCACTTACTTGAACTTGAAGGTCTCACCGAGCTCAGTGGCATCGCCTGGTGTTATCTCAAAGATCCCTGAGAATGGGTACGGATGTCCGCCATAAGCAAACTCTGTACAGACAGAGACAGACACACACACACACACACACAAAAACAAATATGTCAGCACCTGTAGCTTTGATATAAAGCTGATCACGTGTATATCCTCTTCTTCCAAACATGTGTTTCCTCATAAATGTTGAGACCTCTCTCAGACAGCATCTGTACACAAATTGTACGTTAGCATACTGCCTGAGGACGGTCAGTGCACCGAAACACTGCATAAATAAAATGTCATGGTGCAGATGGTGTGCGGGAGGGTAACCTTTTTCGTACATTTCTGCCATTCTCCCAGCACCCATCATTCAGGTGCACATTAGAAATATTTGCAATAATGCTGGCATACTTGAAACAGCAGATGGGTGAGAAAAAAAAATCCTGCTGAAATAATATGCCGAGAACTCAAGCTGATACCGATTGTGCAATATTTCAATATTTTTTGTGACCATACCTCTGCCATAGACCTCAATCCCTGAGTGAAAGACTCCGATGCCAAGAGAGGTGGTGAACTCATTGATCCAGTACTAGAGAGAGAAAGAGATTTGGAAAGAGATTAACAACATTATAGCCTATCTGAATCTGTATCTGTTCAGCCGCACATCTGCAACCTTGTTACTGTTGTTTGCCACACTGCTTGAATGCACATACTCCTACGGCTGGCTGTGTAAGATGAAACTTGATTGCACCCATCCAACAAAAAGCAAAAATTGCAAGTGCATGCATTATCATTTGGAATGCTTGTAATGAGTCTGGTGACACAGCAACAGTCAAAGTTTCATTTGAACTAAATGTTCCCTGGGCAAAGCCAGCCTAACGTGCTGAAAGTCTATATGTAAGGTGATATGTGCTGTCCTCTACACTCCATTGTCTATGGTATGTCTTACACTGTGCTCTCATGGTATGTGTGAGGTCGTGTTGCCCTTGTACTGCGTGATATAAAACCCTGTATGTTGTTAATACACCTCTGCACCAATGTCACACTAAGTCATCCCCCCGCATATTTATTGCACTTGGTGATTTAAGTGATCTGTCAACAAACCACTGGGCTTTTTTATAGACACTCAAAAAGGAGATAGAAGGTAAACATCCGGCAGACAAAAGGACAAATATAATAAGAACTCTATCTATAGTTGTACTACACCCCTCATGATTTCAACAGAATTTGTAATGATACTGTTAAAAATGATACTATTTTTATTTTCAAAAAACAGCAAATGCAAAATGTATGAGCGACACATAAGGAGAACGAAGTAAAACAGACCAATCATTTAACAGGGGGTTTCTGTTTTCCCTACACTCTGCCGTCTCCTGTGATCCCAGCTTACTGAAATGTGATCTGTAAATATAAACCTCATACACACACAGGCAAAAAAAAAAAATACACCCACACAAAATCAATAATAGATCACAGCAGCACTGATCTCTAGCATTATGTTCCATCTTTTCTGTGGTGTGTCTCTCTCGCATCAGGTCGTGTGCCCCGTGGCTGCAAGGCGACTGGCCAGGCTGTTGCTAGGCAGAGTCTGAATAATAGACAAAGTCCTATTGGCGCAATAAATCTGTCCCAATCCAAAGTGTCTTCCAAATGCGGGCTAAACACACTCCCATCTTTTACCAGATTTTAGAGGAGGCAACCAATCTACATGTTGCCCTCCTCCACATCTCCAAATCCATTTCGACCCATTGTCATTTGGGAAAGCTACAGCGGTGGCAAGTGAAAAGGAAAGTGAAAACTACATAGAAATAATTTAGACTGAATCCAAAACAAAACAATGACATTGTAATCTCATTACATTTTTTTTCATTTGCTAATGTTAACTAGATGTTTAGAAAATAACAACTGTTTCTTCTTGGGAGACTACACTACGGGGGAGGCACGGTGAATCCTCAGTGTGGGCAGATAGCTAGAATGTATAGCCTTCAGTCATCTGAAGACCACTCCTTCAGACACCACATCCTACAAAGGAGGCGGCCCCTGACCACCAAAGTTGCTGGTGCATCCAGCTCACTTCTAGTTCCTTTATTTTTCTGTATATACCAAAAAGGGATAGCGTTTCTGGCCCTCAATCACCAATCATTTTGTCCTTTAAATATGTTCAGAAGAGACTGTAAATATGTTACTCTTTCTAATCTCTTTGTAAGTATGTATTACACTACACGAGCACACATTCAGTGTGGTGCGGCGATTGCTTCTTGAGTTTGGTATTAATTTTAAATAAGTAATTTTTCCCCACTAAATACCTTTTTATTTTAAATTCACTTTTATATTCTGTACTGTTAGTCAACTATCATGGTTCAAGATCAGACTCACAGAATGCTGTTCAAACTGTGGTAACTTCACTACAAACATGTTGATAACATTCAGTGAGGCTATCAGCAATATCAACTGCTTAAATGCTAAGCTACCTAATGCTAGGAATTTTCAGATTTATTCCCATAGCAAATTCAAACTTGTTCCTCACCATGTTAACAAATGAAGACATAAAACGTTCAACCAGACAGTCAGCACTGGCTAGTTTTAGGCAGAGATTTTCCCCCCATTTCATTTTCCCCTTCTTCTGGCAAGGCAATGGAACTGGAACTGGTGTTCTACAGGTCTAGGAACCAAACACTGTAGAAATCAGTGGAAGCAAATCAAGACAGATCTCCATGGCAAGATCATCAAACAGTCTATAGTAACCATTCTAACCAGGCAAATGACCACTCAAGAGCATACATTTGATTGGGAATGACCATTTTATCAATTCAAAGCATGCCTGAACATCACACTGAATATGTCAGTAAATCTATATTAGGTTGTGCTTTTACTACGTTCACCAAAATCATGTTCCACACAAATATTGTTGAGCCCAGCATTGTTTCCCTGTACATATTACAGTCAGGTCTAACTGGCCTAAAATTTGTTGTTTTGTCAGACATGCTCAGTCAGTAGTTACTGGCTAGCAAGCACAGACTCTGAAAAGATGTTGGAAAAATACTTAGTAAACTCTAAGACAATTTGTACAATATTCCTATGAGCCTCCATGATCAGTCAATGACAAAAAAAAGTGCTAGATGATGAAGTAGGAACTATGCTGAGAAGGTTAAAGCAAAGATTAGGTAGAGAGGAAGACATGTAATGTACAATGTCAAACTCTCCTGCCTGCCTCAGGAACCATTTGCTCTGCAAAGCCTATTTATATATCCAACAGCAGAATACTCTAATAAACACAGTAAGCTATTTAAAAACTATTCTCCTGTTCCCCATCTATTGTTATGCAAATACATCACTGCATAAAACCATCGAGGGTAGTGCTGGCAAGCATTATTACTGATTTGCATTGCAAATTTTTCCCTTCACATTTTGCATGTAACATTTTTTTTAGTAGCAGGTCGCATAACACAGAGAATGCTATCATTAGGAAGTAGTGTACAAATTTAACTTTTTGGTTTATCTGCCAAAGTAGCTGGTAGATGAAAAAAATTACTGGCCATACAGTTTTGTTTTTGTTTTAACCTGCCAAAAATAATAAATTGCTGTTTACTACTGATATTTATTATTACTATTTACCATGTCATCTTGGTCTCATATGTGACTCTTAATCAGTATTATAGTCATATAACAGTAGTTACAGTAACTGTGTGCAGAACTATTAATTAGGGGTGCAAATCACAAGTTTCATCACGATACGATATCAAATAAATTGGACAATGATGCGATTTTTGCAAATATCACAAAGTCAGCCAAGATATGATTTTGATTTCATTCAATTCAGTGGCCTGAAATCGATATGGGACAGTATCATATGATATCACAGTCAGTTAAATTATAATGTCATGTTTGTCACGTTCATCATGTGATTTGTCAGTTGACCTGTCTTTTCTCTGAAATCCAAAATATTTCCACACTGCTGATTTATTCCCAAGAGGGGAGTGGATATCATTGTCTTTTTCTTGGCCGCTGGCCGTGGCTGCAATTACCTGCCTTGTTCTGGCACAATCTGAACATTTAGGAGGGCGGTGGGCTTGGATAGAAATGGTGATACAGACATGCCATGGGAATTTCAAAATAAAGGCATATCTCTAAGATGACAATATGGATTGATATTTTCACTTAGCATTGATTATATTGGATCATTGATCATTAGACTGATGTTACTGATTCAGATCAATGGATAACTGGATAACTGGATTGTTACACCCGTAATATTTAGGCTCCACATAGCTGGGTTTGTTTAACTGCCCAAATGACAAGAGGTACCTCATGTACTGTCACACACACACAGAAAAACAAAACACATGACTGATACAGTTACGTACTATGCATGACACACACAGCACGGCAGAACGGCAGAACGGCAGATCTAGCAGACTGAAGCGACAGCAAACCAGTAACTTTCTCAAGACTATGTAGGAAATTCATTTTTTTTGCCAGCCAGAGTGGTGGGTGGACTCATAAATTACTTGCCAAAGACTAAATTTACCCGCATTTGGACCCTGTTAGGAAGTGATGGTGCTTTATCTTCCCCTGGTTGTTTCTGTTCCAGTCCAGACAGAGCAGGCTCAACTAGTTAAAAATACATTTTTTAGCATTTCATTTTTACATGATCATTCAATTTAGGGTTGAATACAGTCTCAGACACATGAAAACTGATAATATATAATATACAGTATTGTAATTTTAATGTGATTAACTCTCATAATATAGGTCTTAGATTCTGTAATGTGTGTGCCTCTAAGGCCTCAGCTGGCAAAGCTCTTGGCCCTGACAACATCATAGTGAAGGGAAAAGAAGCTATGTGAGCTGCCCAGAGACACAGTGTGAGTGCTATTATTATTAAAAGGCTTGACTCATAAAGGCCGAGATCACTGAGACCTGGGAGAGGAATTCAGCACTGACTCACACTGAGAAAGTGAGCGATAGGAAACCAGCCTGGACAAGTTTGTCCAGGCTGGTTTCCTGTCAGTCACTCTCCTCCCTGTCTGTTTAAAACTAGATGAGAACTTCATACATGGACACCCTACAAACTGCAGGAAGAGGTAACAATTCAAATTCCCAGGTCAATCCCCTGACATTAATAAACTGTCTTCCTCCTAGTGTGTTGTGGGCGTGGAGGTGGCGGAGAGGGCCAGCCACAACTGGTGAATCCCAGCTTGGAAGGAGTGCTCGCTTATCACTGATTAGGAAAAAAGCTCATATTTCTCTTTGGTTTCAATGTGTCACTTCCTGTTGGAAGATTTAATACTAGTAAACACATCAAACACCAAAATTTAATCTGGTCAAATAAACCAAACCTATAACATCTTCCTTAAGGCAGGGTGTGATCTCTTTTGCAGTCTTAATATTTGGGCCATGACATGCATTCAGACCTGTCCACCATGGCAATTAGACTGCCTTGCTCGAAGGCACCCCTGTGTTAATTGATGGTGGAGAGAGCACATTGTTTCATTCAAGTTACTAAAATATCATAAAATCCTGTTTAAATAAGAGTTTATTGTCCAGTGGTGGGACTGGGCTGCATGTAACCTTACTGAGCAACAATGAAACATGGTTTGGGATAAAGCTAGGTGGGTAAAGGGAGTTCACCCATCACCTCACTCGCTTCTGATCATCCTATCTGGTAGCGATTGGTCATGCCTGAGGAAGCATGAAATCATAGATCAGTTGATGTTTAACCCTCTGTGTTTCCAACAAACTAGATTAAAATAGACTGTCTATGTGTTTGGTTCCAATAAGCCGTACTTTTCAAACCCAGTGTGCTAGACAGTGCACATTTCTGTTTCTTCACCCACACTGGGTTGAAATGTTGCACAAGTAAAGCTAACTGAAAAGGTGAGTCAGCGTCTGGCTTGTTTTTTCTCTGCATTCACCAGTTGGGTGACATCCCCTTTCAAATCCTCTTTAATTGATCTTCCCCAAAAAATGAGCCTCAACACCTACAGAGCAAAACCCCCAAAATGCACGTTCATTGTATTTTGGGAGATGCTTTTGAAAGCCTTTTGAACTGTTTCATTTCATCTTTTTGTCTGCAGAACATCTCAAAGTCAAGCCTATGGTTATTGCTGCTTCAATACATTACTAATACACAGGATCAACTACCCTTTGTGCTGTACCTGGGTTTGCACCTACTATCTTGGATATTTAATGTAAAGATGGAAGTGGGAGGGTGGGTATGTCACTGAGTTTATTACACACACTCACAGTTTTTTCACCACATTACACCCAATAATTGCACACTTTGTTCTTCTGGTCTCACCAAAACTAATTAACTATCTAACTGACTGTTGTGGCTTGAAAAGGCCCGTTCAAGTTCATAAACCAAAGTGTGTGAGCTTTCTGTCGCCACTTCAATCCTCTAACCAGAGACTTTTGCTCAGAGACGACAGCTTTAAAAGGGGTTTAGGTTCCAACCTTGCCAGCATTTTGTGCAGGAAACAAGAACCTACAGCAGCATTTAGAAGCATTTCAGTTGCAGGAGTACCACGCAAAAACCCACAGTTGCACTTTCTAAAGGCCAAAAAAGTCACATGTCACAGCCTCGTATAAAAATAGTCATAGAAGTTTTAAAGGAGGATTTCTTGCATTAACTCTGGAGCAAAGCGTTGATTGGCTGCCTAAAATGTAAATGCAAAAGCAACTGCTGCAGCGTGGGTGACCGCTTCCATGTAGGATGAGCCTCTCTCTTCTGTGAATGAAAAAAAATCTTTAAAGGAAGCAAATATGCTTTTGCAGAGGAGAGCTACCCCTTTCTGTTCACAAGAGTGCTGAAGAAGAAACTGGTCTAGCACACTACCCCCCTCCTCCTCCCCCTCCCCTCCTCCTCCTCCTCCTCCT
>OMLB01016060.1:12277-29038 GCA_900302555.1 Myripristis jacobus | reverse complement strand
AGGTTGTAATGCTCTGACAGGAATGCAAAATCACACAGTTGCCTTTGATGTTCTTTCAAGCCCTTGAAGGCAGCAGCGTGATCTGTGAGAGGTGGAGCCTGGCGGAAATCCGATAGTATTCATTGTGGGAGCCCCTGCCTTGACTGTGGGGAGAACAGCATAGACACATGAAAGCACCATTGCTCAGGCAGCTCCTTAGTATCTTTGTAGCGAGTAGGCCACTCCTATCCGCTAGCTAGGTGGACACATGTTTAAAAGGCTGCTTTAGGTTTTGACTATGTTAGCAAAGCAGAATTCTCTTTAGGCTTAATAGTGAAATGCACACACATAATCTCTCGTCACATGGTCCAGTCCTCTGCCACCCAGTTACAGAGTGACAGCTCTACAGGTGCTCTTAATCTGTGTATTTAGGCTGCTGAAATGACCACGCTGAGACTGATTTGATCGATTTCTGTTAGGTGTAAAACTGAAGGTTTAGAAATGGTGCATGTCGCTGTAGTTGAAGTGGTTCCTATTTCATTGTGATTTGTGTTGTCTGTTCAAATCTACGAAACTGAGCTTTCTTTTTGACTTATGGATAAAGTGCAGCATCGTGTGCCTAGACATAGGCTGACGTTTTAATTGCACCTTCTGTAGGATTATTTTAGACATGCTGAAGTGCACTCAAAAATACTTATATGCATTTTTTGTCAGTAGCATGGTTATTTACGAAGTGAAAATGCACTCAAAGCAATTATAAGATGAAGTGAGGTTCTCGCCTGAACACCAATTTCCTTTGATTTGGGTCCTGATTCATAAACACTCCATTGCTGTTACACAATATTTAGTCATATTCGGTTAATCTAAATAGCACACTCAATTTTGATGCAAAAGTGATGTACTTTTACAAAATATGACCTGATTGGAGCTGTTTTAAGTAGCTCTGCTGAAGGGGCTCTAAATGCAGGGCGGTTGAGCTCACCACCTGGCAGTTTGGTGAGCTCTGTTTGCATGTCATTGTTCACTAACATGCAAATTTCATTGTGTGTTAAGGTCTGCCAAGTCTTGGGGTGTTGAGTTCAGAGTGAAGCCTTAGGTATTTTCCACCACTGCCACCGCCCAGGATGCAGCAGCACTCTGGTCTTCCTGTCCCCCGCTCTGCCTCCCCTGATTCAGCTCCTGCACTCCTCCCTCCCCTCTGTCCTCCTCCAGTTTGCCCATCTTGCTACAGGTTGACACACTGGCTGCACAGGAGTCTCCCTGTCTCAGCTTTGGTGTCCGTGCTCGCCTGTGACCTAAGCACTAATAAGCAGGCCCTTGCCTGGTAGGGGACATTGTTTTGTATCAGGCCTGTCCAGGCATGCATGTAAAACAAAGGTTCAGAGCCCCAGGGCACTGCAGACCTGCTTCTCGGGTTGTGTTGTCTGTGGACAATGTGTATTTGCACGTAAAGACACTCACTTATAATGATCTACATTAGATGTATCTGACGGGCAGATAGGCTGAACGTATGCACATGTAGATATTTTTGTGCAAACATTTTTTAAGTGTGAACACCACAAGGTTAAATATTTTAAGACCTTTATATATATACACAATATCAGTCTTCTCTGGGGAAACTCACGTTTTTTTCAGCAGTAGAAGAGGAACTTCTCTATATGCTGATAAATGTGAATCCTCCCTGTAAGTATCGCTTGGGTGATGATTCTGCTGTGATGCATATTACCACTTGGCAATTTTAAAACTCAGCTCATGTCTCTCTCACTGTTGTTTTTTTGGCCTTGCTGAGATATCTACCTCAGAATTCTCCAGATAGCCTCTTTGTTGCACATTCAGATTAGTCTTGTTATCACACACTTCAGTTGGTATTCAGTGCCCTCACGCCCAAGTTGTAGTTTAGCACCCACAGTAACTAGTCAGCACCTGTTGGAAAAATCATGATGGCCTCTTAACAGGTGATGACTTTTACACTGAGGGTCCCATAGCAAGACCCTAAGCTGAGCAGCTAGGGTTGAGAGAGCATTTCGAAGCCACAGACCATACAAGGGCTTTGGTGCCATTTGATTTATCAGGCCGGTTTCATCAGGAGAACTGGGTATTGATTAGAACTGTGCTCCGTTTTGCCACCATTAGTCTTGCACCACGAACTGGCTGGCGGACAGAACTGCTTACTCTGATTTCTCTCTCTTCCCCCCCCTCTCTCCGCTCGGCCTCCCGCTCTCTGTCCAGTAATGAAAATCCAACCAGTGGAGCTCATCTGCACCACACAGCAGGATAATAAATATATTTAGCAGTAGGGGCAGGCAGTGTAAAGGGATAAATGGCTGGCTATGTGCTAGCTGGGTAATGGGATAGGCTGGAGGAGCCTGGAAAGCCCTGCGTGACTCAAGCCAAGGAAACAGGAGTGAAACATGGGGGTGTACCTGTAACCTCTTTGCACCTCTCTCTCCCTCTCCTTTCTCACTGGGCTCACCTAATGGACAGATTGTGTCAGGCCGACGGTAGTGGTTTATGGTTTGGTGGGTGGGGTAGGGGTGCGGTGGGATATAAGGGAACCACGGCTGCACTATGCCTTTTTGTGGCAATTTTCCATTTCCTTCTAAAAGCTGGGTTGAATTCTCAGTTTGTACCTCTAAATAATTCAGGTGGCTTCATTTATTTTGAATTCTCCTCACATCGCTCCTCCTCTCCTGACCCACGTATCCTAGCCAGGATAGCGGCACTTAAAATGCATTCTCGTCATCCATATATTTATAAAGGCTCATCCCAAGATTCTCCGTGGCATGCTCCACCTCTAGCATTACCCAGAGAGCATTCGCAGTGAGATGTGAAGAGAATGCTGAGATGTGTGGGGGATTTTTTTTTTTTTTGTCTATGTTTGTCTCCGTCTGTGTCTTAGCCAGGAGAGAGCGAATGAACAGAGAGGGAGGAAGGAGAGAAGCCCGTATCTCCAGTGTTTCGTCATCCCCTTTTTTCCCCCATTGTCACTTTTTGCCCCATGACATGATACTTGCTGACACACAGAAGAGGAACTGCACCCTACATATGAAGATTTAACAAGAGCTTGGTGACACACAGGAACGCTCTGAAGGCCCTGCACCCCCCCACCCCCTCTACACACACAGGTTTCACATATAGGTTAAACAACAGCTACAATGATTCCCCTCACAGAAACTCCCAGATAGGCAGGCAGTATCACTCAGCCACTGGGAGAAAAATGAGTCTTTTAAATGTGGTCACGATTGGCTGGGTGGAAAGACATGGTGAGGAACTACCCAAACCATGCATAGCCTGAGCACAGGGAAAGGAAGGAGCCACATTTATTTTAGTCATTAGGCTTGTTCCCCTCCTATGCAGTGTCTGAAGATAATTAATTGAATAGCAATTACAGTCAATGTAGCTTGGTGCATTATAAAAGATAATGTCATCAGAAGGGCTGCAGCTGAGATGGAGATTTTTAAAGCTCGTCAGCATTAGGATGCAAATGCTTATTCCTCACTATTGGATGGATCTCACTGCCAGACATGGTGGCGGGATGAAAGCCATCATGCTGTTGAGCAGTTTAGTTTTAGCCCATATACTACATGCAATCGAGAATATGCAGACAGCAAATTAATCAAACACCCTCGTCTAGGTAACTGGATCTGGTGCCATAAGGTGGTCCAATCAGCCCGACCCCCACAAACCCTCACAAACACAAACCCCCCTCTCTGTCATGCAGAGTGTGTGCACTTGGCTGGGAAAACCATACCCCATTTATGGCTACACTACTTTAAATTCTCTTTAATTATAGATTAAAGTGTAACTCTGGTGCAGCTTGGAATATGCTCACTTTTCCTGCTCTTTAAATATGAAGTGTGGAGATTTTCTCCCTAAGACCTCTAGAAAATAATTCATTCATGTCATTCTCTCCAGTGCTTAGTGAGCTGACTGGCCTACAGGACCATAGGTCTGTGCGCTTAACATCAAGCTGGGGGAGGTGAAGTAACATGCTTGTGAAACTAAAAAGAAAGCCTCTGTAAATGAATGCTTAGAAACCATAAACCACTAACAGAATGACGTTTCTGTTGAATATAAAACTTGTACCCAGTTTTGTGATGGCTAGCCTGCATTTTTGTGTTTTATTTGATCTGTGTGAAGTTTTTTTCCTCAAACACAGTGTTGCCCGCAGACCTTGGTCAGCATTGTGTTAAGTGCTTACACATTTCCTGTTTTTATGTCTGCAGGCCTTTCTTCTTCAGAGACGGTAAACATTTTCATGTCCCTCATTCATTTCCATCCTGTACTCTGATTTGAGGCAACGCCTAAGTCAGACTTTGTCCGCACTGCTTTTGGATTCATCAAAGATTTGTGCGATGCCATTCCTTTATATCCACATCTTACACAGACAGAAAATGATGAAAGCACTCTATCTTGTGGCCACCTTTATCCTTTCACAGAATAGTCTTTGGTTTTAGAACAGTGTTGCTAGTCAGCAGCAACATCTGTCAGTAGCTTATTTGAGTAGACAAGATGATTGAGGCAGCAGATAGTTCCCAACGTGAGGTCTAGATGAGTTTTTCCCTCCTCCCCAGTGTCGAGGGACTCAGCGTAATGTAGGCCAGTACCAGCCCATGGTACAGTACGCTCTGTGTCTTATACAGCTGCAGGGATGCTACTAGAACAATGAGCCTTTGCCTTTCCACAACAGCTCCTTAGGATCAGCCCTCAATTCAAGTTGGACTATTGTCACACTGTGGGGCTGCTCATCACAGTGTGCAAACGGCGGTCAGAGGAGAGGGGAGCCTCTGATATGGGGTGTTTATACTATGCCATAGGCCATTGTGGGTGAACTCAAGATGGAGGTAACTCCTGTTATAGTTTCACTATGGGGTAATGGCTTACTTTTCATTAATTAGGTCTGAACAGTGCTGTAGTTAGCCCTTTTTCTGATTTCCTTCAGTAATGTGATTTTGAGTAATAGTATGTTTGTTAACTGAATTTTGATGTGTTTTGGCCACATTCTATGGCGTAATCTCCAAACCCTAACTATCAAAGTCAGCTTTTAAGCTGTGATACATGGGCAACAGCAATGAGCAACAGTATATTTCAACATTTTTTTTCTTTCTTGCCTAATGGAATTCACATTGGTTGTACCCAGTTGTGAAGTCAGTATTTTGTAATTTCCATAGTGTTGAGGTAGAAGTACAGGGGAAGTTTCAGATGTCAGGGTTTTCAACCATGAAGGATGTTTTAATTGCCCCGATATTTTTTTTTTTTTTACCTGCACCAAGGGGAAGTCAACTGAGCATGCTTCACTGAGCAAGCTTCTCCTTTTTCAGCTAAAGTTTTCTTCATGTTCTCATAGTTTTTCAGGTGGCTTAGGTGGTGGCGATTCATTCATCTTGAAGCAAAATAATGCACATAACTAATACAGTAATATCAAACTAAGCAGGTAATTTAGGTACTGGCACGCAGTAGTTCAGATGTATTCAAAATATGAGCACTTTTTTGGGGGGTTGTTATTAAGTGGTCTCAAAATAGAAGAAGCTAATGGTAAAACAGGCCGTGGAACATCATCTATGCTACTCAGTAGAAAATATGATATAATAGTGTTACCTGTAGAAGTGTGGAACTGCATGCGCCTGTGCTTTTGATTAATAATTGTCCTGCAGTATATTTATACAGCATCACATCAGGATTGTGAAATGACGCTTCCAGTTTATTTTGGCTTTTATAAAAGTTGCCAAAATTGGGCCATGATGAGTGATGTTCTCTGAAGTCTGGAATCAAATACCATTCATTAGTGACACATTTCTCCGAAATTCTGTGGCACACCCTACAGCCCAAAATCTGTTTAAGATGTCTGAAGCAAGTTGGTATGAGAGCTCCTAGTGACTAAAGCAAAACTAAAGCAGTTTTTAAAAGCAATGTGTTCATTTGTCTCATTCTAATCTAAAAATGAAGCATGAATAATATGTTATAAAATCCGTATTTCATAAAATGTTTTCTAGTGAGACAGTTTGGTTCAGGGGGATAAATGTAATCAATTTTACTTGCTAGCTTTTTCTATGATTTGAATTTCATATTTGTTCATAAGAATATCCACTGAATATCCATTCTGCTTTGATAAGAAAAAGCACTTTGTGCAGATTTTATACTCACTCTGATAAAAATACATTTTGAACTAATTTTGTAGTGCAAGAGTGTGTGAGTGCAAAAACTCGAGGGAGTGAATACTTTTTTAAAAGTCACAGTAATTACAAAATATGTCAGCTTGATGTTAGTGATGATAATCTCTGTTTTATCTGTCTTGTCTGTAAAGGACATAGTGTAGTTTGGGCAAACCCACCTTGTGTGCAGCTTTTTCTGTCTGTGTATTGCAGACAGAAAAAGAACAGTTGAATGTAAAATCAAAAGTGAGAGATTTACAATAAGAATGTTTACACCTCTAATACGATGCGGACACAAGTGTGCCAGACCACCTCCGAATGCGTCCTGAGATCCGATCACTCAAGAAGCATTGAGGATGCATTGCTGCTGTTTACACCTGTACTTAGAGGTGTCTTCTTATATTCGGATTTCTCAGGACGGATGTTAATACCAGGTGGGAACAGCCTCAAAGAGAGAGCTAGCAAGCTGGAGAAGGACTGGCAGATGGGCCAGAGAGAGTGAGAGAGAGCAAGAGCGAAAGAGATATGTAGTGTACCGCATTGACGGACAGCATTGACTCAGTGTGTGTGCCTTACCCCTTACGTTCAAACATTTATCACTCAGCTCTGTCGCACTAATAACAACTTTATGTTGCAGTTGGGCTGTTTCTATCCTTGTCATCATTTCCCGAAGCAGTTTCCAAGAGTTAAGGCCTTTGCTGTAGCTTATATTCTTTCATTTATTCATTCCATGGCTCTCAGAATACTATTAGCAATTTTTCACCGCAGCCCTCTCTTGTAGATGTGTCGACTCATTGGATTTCCCCTCCATTTGATATTTGCCTGCCTATTTTACTTGTTTTTTTCCCCACTGCTTCTGTCCTCCGGGGGTTTTCCTTTGTATGGGTTATCCTTTTTGTGATGAGAGGAATAACTGCCCATCCAGAGCTTACACAGTACATTAAATGGCAGGTACGATTGACCTGTGATTACCTGTGATGCTAGGAGGGACTTCATAGAATCTGATAGTGTAGAGGACACAGTTTGAGCAGGATGTAGTTAAGTAGTTAAATATTGATAAGGGAGTGTGAGGTTAGCCTGGCACACAAACAAATGCATGCACACATGCGGCTTACTCTTTCCAGTTTGGTGCAACTGAATGAGGAAGTATACTTTATATAGCTCTTTTTGCCCAGAGAGGTGTTTGAAACACATGATAAGGTCAAATGGGAATATAGCCTTGGCTTTGTAACGAGTGTGTCTTCTTGCTCTCTGTGAAGTCTGGTGCAACTGTTATTAGGGGCACGTGCATAGCATAAAGAAGTACAAGTATAGGTCTCTCTCTGCACACAGCTCCCTCACACCTCATTAAATGTGTCTAAGTAGATTTTCTAAGTGGATTTTTTTGAAGCTTAATGACACAGCTCATGCATTCTGCACTGAATGAGCTTTGTTTTTTTTTTTTGTCCCTTGTGCTGAAGTTACAAAACCAAAAGAACAGACCCTGCTCAGAACAAAGCCTAACCTACCGTATTCTTTAGGGCTTAATTTTTTCAATCTGCTTCAGCACTGCTGTAAGAAAAACTCTCAGCATCGACAATGCGCTGCTTGTTTGGTCACAGAATTTATTTGTGTCAGGAAAAATAATACTGTGTCACTGAAGCACCTGCAGCCACTCGCCTATAAATCATAATATCACTGTTCTTTGGAGTTTGCTCAGAGGTACTTGTCAAATGAAGTCACTTGTCATTGACATCAAAGAAACATCTATGAGCACCATCTTTGAGATGCATTTACACTGCCTCATCCATGCTTCACTTAATCCTTAGCACCCTTATAACTGGAGATGCAGTGTCAAATCCAAAACTCACTTTGGTGTCCCGAGCAGTTGTAATGGCCAGCACGAATAAAAATTATTATCCCTGAGACAGGCCATAACAGAATGGCAATACTGATATGCAATCTTGCAGACAATTATCAGGAACACCCATATTGATTTTTATTTATTGGAGATTAAGCTCTGTTCCTTATTGACCACAATAACTTGCATTCATTTTGTCACAGCTGACAGTCCTCATCCAGGCTGAAGCAATATTGGTCAATTTGGTGGCCTTTAAAAGATGTTTTTCTGTCATTAACATCAGTCATCATCAATCAGTCAGTCAGTGAGTCAGACTTTATTTATATACCACTTTTCATACAAATACATGCAACACAAAGTGCTTTAAACAGTAACACCCGCCCGCCTGCCAAAGACAAGGAAACAAAGACAAGGAAACAAGGAGGGAAAAAAACAAAAAAAACAGGAGGAAATGCTATCATAAATCTCATCAGTTTACAATGAGGAAACACCAGAGACAGGATTAAGACCAATTAGAAATAGATAAAATACAAAATAGTACAATACCTGTCTACCTGTTAAAACTACTGCATCTCATGTACTGTTGAGTCAGTGGTGTTTACATTGCACTAAGCTGCAGCAGTGATGTTCAGCTGTGCTCATAGTTAGGTCATGTTTGACAGGTTGTGTTGCAGAGTGGCTGCAGTGCCGTACTCACCTGCACAGCTCGAGGAGTATGCCCAGCCTAGCTTACATGCATTTATTGTATTGTTATTGTATAAATTGGCACTGACAAGTTTCTAAACTGTGATGAACTTCTTAGAAAGGCAGTGCTTCATCTGACCGTCAACTGGAAGAGATAAAAGGGAGAAATAGGGGTGTCACTGTACTCTTTTTCACAGTTTGCTGATGCATAGCTTCCTGTTCACACTGAGGTGAGACTACATGGTACTGGTACTTTAAAGTGCTTTAAGATCATGTCCATCAAATTAGATTCATTGTAATGTCAGTGGTTTTTACTTTAGGCCAGTGGTTTTGAGTAATTTTTTTTGCAAACCTCCATTTTGAATACAGGACATACCGGGCCCCAAGCTCATATGACATGCTACTGGGCAAGACAATTCAGCAATCCCCTTAGAAGGATCCTAATCAACTGGTGTATTGTGTTTTTAGCAGGCCCAGCTTTCTTTGCAGGCACTAGGCAAGGCTGTCACAACATAATATAGGCAGTAGCTTTGGATACCATTTCTCCTGAATAATTTACCAACCCACTCACCTGTAGGTCCTGGCCAAGTCTTTAAAAACACTGCTCTAAGCTATCTTTAGTAATTCTGTCTAGGGACAAGGACACTCAAAATGGCAAATTGTGGAATCAGAAGATAACACTCTGTACCCTATCCCACTTTGTTTATTGCAATAAAAAATATTTTTTCTTGTTTCAAAATGATCACCTGGACTGCTGAATGTAAGGGCTGACAATGTGTGAAAGCAAAACATATTATCATGTTACAGTTATATCTTCACATTTATGTGTGAAGATATAACTGGTTCATTTACTCAGGTGATAGGCTATTTGTAGACACTGGTGCAAAATGAATTTTTAGTTGGAGTTGGTGGGATGGGAAAACCCAGTGGCAATGGTTACATTTTGGTTATTTCAAAGTGAAGTTGATATCTGGTTTGATGCACTCACATTGTTGTGTGTTTGCAGTTTTGCCCTAAAAAGCTGTCATGCATCTCCTGTGGCTCCATTAATATCAAATTATTCAAATCTCTATTTGTTTTTCTCCCCCTCTCTTTACATTGCTGGTGTAGGCTATGCATTATAGCTGGATGTATCAAGATTGTAATCATAATGCAAACCTGACTACATTCACACCTTGTTTGGAAGAATTTAAAAGCAAAATTAGTGTTATTATCATTATTTTGATTCATTTTTCTGAATTCAGATTAGAATCTCAATGAAATCAAAACTGTTGCCAAATAATTTCACATCAATATTTACATTTCACATCATTATTTACACAAGACCTTATGTTTTTGTGCCTATTATTGATAATTCAAAAATTCTAGCTTAGGGAACATTCATGGAAGATAAAGGCATTGGTCATGAAGCTGAGTATGGCTTTTCAACTATTTGTTTGTTATAGATCAATTCAGCTAGTGTGGAGATTGTGACAAAGTGGGACAGGTCGCTGAATAGTGAGATGGTGTGACAGGACGCAGTGTCATCAGACCAAAGTCATCATTGAGAGTTTGGCACTGGCTGAATGCTGCCTTACATTTCCTCTGCTCTCAATGGAGTGCCTTTTCCTGCTGTCCCAGCCTGTGCTCATTTCACAATGTGTGTATAATTTCATTTAGAGCATAATCTAATGTAAAGTTTCAAGCTCAGTCAATTCTCTAATGCACCGTTTATTTCCGACCGAGCAATTGCATCTCTGCTCAATTGGGCATTGAATGTTTGCTTTATTGATCCCCATCCGCATGTTGTAGCTAATGCATTTTCATCTAGCACAAATCCACAGTTTGGTATTGACATACTGGCACTCGACTGGAGGCCACTTTTGCTTAACTCTCCAACATCATTGGCTTTGAATTGCTTCATATGCCCTTTGACAATGAGGCAAAGATAATGCAATTAGTTTAACTTCTTCCTTACATTAGCATTTCTTTTCTGGCCTTGAGCTCACTGTTTTGAAGATGAGCATTGCGATCACGTATCTGCTCAAAAATGAATTGGCCCCATGGTTTGACCCTCATTATATTTTACAGTGAATTCTCCACTAAATCAATGACCATTCAATAGTTCTGCTCTTATCTTGAGCACCCTGGGGCATGGACCACTTCCTCTTTTAATATAGAATCTCATTCTCAGCATGAGTTATATGTGCCAAAGTGCTTGCGTTTCTTTTGTGAATTGTTTCAAAGGAACAGAGATTGCTTATGTGGTAGGTTTTGTGTTTGCTGAGTAAAAATACCAGGCCCAGGCTCTATGAAAACCAGTGTTTACCTAGTATGGCTGCGTCCTTGAGGCTGAGTTGCTTTAACAAAGCTCTCAGGCATTATAACTCCCAAAGAGATGGGCACAGGTGAAAGATTGGCACTGGTGTACGCTAGTTCTCTAAAGCTATTGACTGTCTGGCATCTCACCCAGAAGTCCAAGCCAAAGCCCTTTGTGGATCCTATAACTCAAGGCTAATTTGTTTTGTAAATTGTTCCTTATTTGTACTGGGAAATTGGCTTTGTCTGAGTTGGCTTTTGAAATAATGATTGGTTTTTCTGTTCCCTCATTTTTTTCTTAATGTTATTTCAGTTATTTTGGATGTATTGTCTGCATTATTGCAAATCTGAAAGTCTGCCATTAAATTAAGAATGCATTTTCAAAGTGCGTAGATTGAGGGTAACTATCTGAGAGAAATGAAAAAGCGTTGTCTGTGGGCGTGCTCTGGGCTTGTGGCTCCTTGTCGGGCCTGTTTTTTTCCTTTTTTTTTTTAATATGGAAAACCTGGATGTGCTTATGTCCTTGGATCCTGTTGTACTTCCTATTTTTTTTCTCTCCCTGCCTTCATCTTCTGGCAGGCAGGCCCGTCCGGATGGTCCTGCCGGAGGAGAGTGTTTGTGTTGAGTGGGAAGGGGATGGTTGGTTTGACAGTCACACTGAGGTGTGAACACTGCTGCTCACGCATAACGGAGCATTATGTAACCTAAGCTGCCTGTTGGCTCCCCTTCCTCGGCCTGAACTCGACAGAAGACACGAAACTGACAGAATTTCACTGAGACAAGGACTTTGGTCTTCAGTTTGTGTCATTTGACGATTACTCAGAAGCACATGATTGCGTAACTTTGAGTTATGTAGGCTATGTTTTTGTGCCCTGTATTCATTAATTTGACTCCCAAATGTTTGAGGCTATTCTTTGATTTAACCTGTCACTAGAAACAAGCTGTAGATGGATCACTGTCCAGGTAGCCTTTATTCATGCGACCTGGCAGTGGTCCAGAATCAGCCATCCATTGAGACCTAGCAGGGTTTTGTCCCACAGCCTGCACGACATTAGCCTGTGTATCCGATCCAACAGATCCCCTGGCTATGTAGCTTTAATTATTTACAGCCACAGTAATAGCTGCACAACTCTTACTTAAGCTTTGAATACAACTACATTTAAGAGCTGGTACTTTGGGGCTGTCACTTGAGCAGGGTGGTGTTGACTGGTGGAGGAGAGAGGAACTGAAAGTGTGCATAAATTTTTAAAAAGCTTGATCAGAGTAGTTGGCAGTGACCGATCTGATCACTGATTGACAGACTTTATAATAATATTTTGTGAAAGTGCACAGCAAGTGTAACTATAGCACTGTGTGTGTAATGGGTTGTTCTCATGGCCATGTGACATACCTGGCCTATCGGTGTGTAAATATTGTAAATCATAGGTTTCATTTAAGCATAGTAATATTTACTAGGGCTGTACGTGACTCAGAAATATTTTGTTCAAATCAGATTAGGCCGTTCAGTACAACAATTAGGCAATTCATTTTTTAAAAATTGGCTTATTTGTTTTTAAGTAGACTTTTGGTCAGTCAGAAAATGCTTTGGCACAAGTTTCAGTTATGGCTGGGCAACATAGACAAAACTGAATATTAGAACATTTTTGACAGAAAACATTTTTATTAATATATTAACGTTGTGATAATACTAAAGGGATCACTTTGGGACTTTCACAAAGTATTTACAGACAACAGATTTTTGATAAACAGTCATCAGGAATGTGGATGGGATGACTAAGCAGGTGCAGACATAATAAACCAGCTAGAACAGAAATGGCCAGTACATATGGGCAAAAACAAAAGAGGAAAAACTCCCACACACGACTCCCAGTGGCTTGAAAGGCCAAAACAGCAGCAATATATTTTTTTGTTTTCAAATTTTATTAGTTTTTTTTTTAATCTCAGCTGTTTTACGTTTCTTTGTCTTTCTACTGTGAAGCATCCTTTAAAACCAGAAAGAGACAACACTTATTGTAACAACATTACAATATCTGAAGAGTCATTTCACAATATTAATTTATTGCCCAACCCTAATTTCAGTGTTGATAGACCATGTTAATAATAGTTAAAACAATCATAATCAGTTATAAGCATTTGGTTTGTAATATTGCACTGTAGCATGATATTTCATGATGCAAAAATTTGGCAATGTGCATTGTCATAGGACGTTAACAAAATTAACAAATGGCAACACAATATACACTGTAAGTTGTACTAACGGATACAAGCCATAATCAGTATCTGGGGAGCACAAAGTCTCTTTTTTCAATATCTCCTGCGCACAGTTTAACAAACAACATAGAACAGGTGAAGCAGGTGAAGGTGGCACCTTTTTTTCTGCAGGCAGAACGGAGGGAGAGCCATCCTCTGCTCAGCAGGAGAAAAACCCTGTAAAAAGTGTCAGAGGCTGATATATTCTGTCAACAAGTGGGGGTAAAAATAGATTAAAATATTAAAATAGTTAAACAGCCTGACACATAATGTTTTGATGTGATTGACTCAGCTTTTAAATTAAGCTTTGCAGTATTCAGCGGGATCTTGACTCAGCTGTTAGAAACACTGATCTATAATAAAAAATAATATTATAGAGCTATAAAATATTATAGATCAATTTTAGAAGTGAAAAGGTATTTTTTAAAAAATCACTACATTTGGTAGAGCAGGGCATCCAGAGCACAACCAAACAGTGGAGTAAAAGAAAGAGTAAGCCTGGAACACCTAGAGGATGCCCCATCCTCGTGTTTTTGCTTTATTCATGTGATTTAAGATACCACTTTTTTTTAAATGTAGTAAAACTGCTACAGCACATCTTGTTTTACAATCAAGTGTACAGTTCTCCACAGCAGGCCTCCAACTAAACGTTTTTAATGTTATGAAGACAAGAACACAAAACATTGTTTTGCATTAATTATGTCCCAGAATTAAAAAAGGAATACTTTTCAGTCATATTTTTCTTAATTCAAATTTTGTTTGAAATATCTTGAGTAGCTATATCGAATCATGAAGCCTGTATCCTGAATCAAATGGTGAGTTGAGTGAATCATTACACCCCTAGTAATCATGATGATCATAATTATAAGCCTTTGAAATCTCAAAAATCTGTTAATACAGCTGCAGATCTTGATTGCTTGCAATTTTACCTGCAACTCAAATTGGCCTGTGGGCCAGTTTGGCAACACAGAGTGTATTGTTCCTATGGTGGCTTTGTCAGAATAATGAATCATCATAATGAGACAGCACACATGCTCTGTTTTTTGCTGAACAAAGCTTTTAAAACTTGCTTCTTTATTCGTTAAACATTTGATCATTTACATTTTTTTGTTTAAATTGAAACAACTGCTTGAATCTTTCTCAACTGAGTGAGATTCTGTTATAGATAATTCAGCATGTTGACTTTAAGGGTGCAGCTATAATTACATTATTGTGCTCTTGACCAGATGCTTACACACTTGCACTTCAAGCACTGGTGTACCCTTAAAAGGACTGGAGGCATGGTATAGCTCCCGTTATCTGTCTACTTGCATGCAAGAGGTGGTAGGCTATAAGATTGAAGGGGAAGCTGAAAGTAGAAGTTCTGACCCATCAAGGATATTAGATTTGTTGTTATCATGATGATGGTCCCACCCCTGTGGTTGTCCAGCCAAAGCCCCAGGACTGTTGTGTGGGAGGGATGAAGTCAGGAGGAAACTGAAGGCGCTGACGATTTAGTGCTGGCTCAGTTTTCTCAGGAAGCAGTGCCTTTGCCATGACAGAGATTGTTTCTGTGTTTTTGTGAGTAGTGGGGGAAATGAGTTCAGTGAACTTTAATGTTAAGCCTCCCATCACAGTGAATGACTCAGAATTATTGTCTGTGTTTCCTCACCTCTCTTTGTAGGCTGTCATCTGTACGATGTGTTTTGAGAATTAGGAAAGGAGATCAACCCAAGCCAGGGCATAACTAGGACCTGGCTTGTAATCCCTTGCTCTGTGATTATCCATATTCGTCTTTTAAGGCAGAGGAATGTCCAGGCCACCTCATTGCAAGTTGGAGACCAGTATGTGCTTCTGCCTGCTGCCTCAGTCTCTGACGTCCTTCCCGTGTCTGATCCACAATTAGATCTTTGTTTGAATGTGTATATGCGCATGCAAATGTTTATCATCCTGCCATCAGTGTGAAGACAAGATAACCGTACCCGTAAATTTGAGCTCAGCATTATCCTCCCTGCCAACACAAATTTATTACTGGCGAATCATGAATGACTGCCCACCTGAGAAAGAAGAAATGAAGATGTAGTCCCTTCTAATTCACCATTTTTGCCCAGTGAACCTTGTCATATTTTGCTTTGTCCTCTCTATAACACATTGGCTTATTTTCCAGTGGAGCACTTTTTGAGTCTGTCTAATTTTCTGCACCTCACTGGAAATTCTTATAGTTTAATTCTTGACCTGTGGGCAGAATTTAGGCCTCGTTAAACCAGAACATTTTAAAGGCCACAACAAATCCTTCATGATTAGAGCAGATTTGCTGCACCTGAAATAACAATGCACCAATGAAAACAGCTCCATTGTTTTTTTTGATTTACCCTGCGCCCCTATGCCTCACACGGTGGGACAAATGTTCATTTAGCTTTAAGTTATACTTTTTTTTTAAAATTATTTATTTGGTTTTTGATGCAATGTACCTTTCCCCTGTTGCTCTTATATTATGTTTGTTCATGAAATTAGGATGCCTCCAAGCTGATGTAGACCTCAAATCCTCCTCCTGTGTTGAATAGTACCAAGACCTCATCTTTTTCCTATCTCTTTGTCTGTCTACCCATCCCTCTCTCCTCTTTTTCAATCCTCCAGCTTGGTGGTGATGAGAGACGGGTTGACAGTAGGACTATCTATGTTGGTCACCGGCCATGTCCCGCCACTGAGGCTTTCATCCCACCCAAGTTCTGTGATAACAGGATTGTGTCCTCAAAGGTAAGAAACACATACATTCACTGGTCCTAAATTCTCATTAGATACCATTGTGAAGTTTGCCCGTATTTCTCTCTCGGCTGCTCTATGTATAATTTTCATTTGCCTTAGCCTACTTTCTTATATTTCCCATCCCGTATACCTCTTTTAATATTCAGATAATCACTGAATTTAATGAACACATATTAAAATATTTGCTCTAAATTAATAAGATTCATAAAAACACTAGACTGTTGCAGAGTGCATGCCAAACAAACATGCAGATATCCCAAAATAATGATGCTGGCTCAAGCCCGATTCTTAGTTGTATTTTGTAATTGTAAGACCAGACTGATCTGTCCACTTTCCCATATAAAAATCAGTTTGGACTGTGTTATTCTACTGAAACACAACTGTGTTGATGTTCCTGTTTTATGTTCCATCTTTCTTTAGCAACATTACACATTTTATGCATAAATACATCCTTTGGAAAGTCTCTAGGACTATCCACAAACCTCTGACTTCCCCAACACTTGCTTGACCAAAGCCTCCCCTGAGTCAAGCTTTTTCTTGACCTTGTCAGCATTCTTTTCACTTCTGAACTGACACAAACACACACGCACGCACACACACGCACACACACGCACACACACACACACACACACACACACTCACACACACACAGACACACACACACACACACACACACACACACACACACACACACACACACACACACACACACACACACACACACACACACACACACACACACACACACACACACACACACACCTTAAATAAGTAATCATCTACATATAAAAAGGGGAGACGCTGAAAGACAGA
>OMLB01016057.1:8972-31929 GCA_900302555.1 Myripristis jacobus | reverse complement strand
TCATCGCTGGCACTACCTGAAAGTGTAGGTTTGTGTGTGAAAATATGAATAAAAGGTGTCTTACTTGCTTTATTAAAACAATTAAATTGTCGCCCTTGACTCACATTATCCTATCACAAAAGTTAAGAGAAATGAAAAATTATCATCGGCTACTGTGAATATGAACTGAGCATCAAGTCATCGCTAACAAAGCAACATTCAAAAAAATCACTGTCACACACCCATCATTTATCCCACATTTCATCTGGTTAGGTTCTCCCCAGTGGTTAACCAGGCCTCCAGTGTTTCTCACCACAGAATTTTGCTGATTAATGAGAATGTGTACGGTAGCCTGGGGGGGCCAGAGAGGGGCTGGACCACAGAGCGGGGCAGAAACAGACTCAAGGCCAGGGAGACAATAATGGGCCTTGTCTGTACAGTCACCAAATGACTACTGCTTGGTTAGCTGTAAGCTCCATTTTGGGACCTTTGGTTCCCACATTTAATTAAAAATCCATTATCACCTCTCGGCATAGTGAGCAGCACTACAGCCCATACAATCCAGATCAGCTCTTTTAATTGGTCTTAAATGGCTAAACTACATTTCATGCAATCAGTCTCCCAGTTTTATAACAAGAGAAGTTAAAATTGTTGTGCAAAAGCTACTCTCTCAGTTGACTGATTGTCTGGACCGTGTACACTAAGAGGCAATCAATGTTATTACAAGGAATTCCCAGACATTAGAATGCACGCACACACACACACACACACACACACACACACACACACACACACGTACACACACACACACACACACACACACACACACATACAAACACACACACGGTGCAAACTTGACCAGACCTTGTGGCAGACCTTGCAGGCAAACTGTTGTTTAGGTGGCACATTAATATTCAAAAGGTGATGCTGCCAAAGCACCTTGAGCAGATGCACACTGGCACACATCGATGGCCTGAGTGAGGAGCCGCAGCAGCCACAGCAGCAGAGAGAAAACACTGCAAAAGAGAGACTGACAGAGAAAGAAAGAGAAAGATAAGACAGATAGAGACTGATGTAAAAGAAAATGAGGAAAAAATGAGAGAGCTAAAGGTAAAGCAAAGAAGGAAAAAGAAGGGAAAGTTGAGGGAGAAGGATGAGCCCTCCACTCTCCTTCATTGTTACCTCAATGAGTGCGGCCAGGGCTTGGCTCCCTTGGCAGAAACTAAGTGGCTTGCTGGCATATGGTGTAACCTCCATTTGAGTGCTAAAAGCTGGATATTGTTTTTGTGGAGCAGATGTTGGCGGGCATGGCGAAAGGCACAGCTGACTGGGCCGCACAGCTGGGAATGGTGTGTGTGACCCACATACAGGGGGAGCAGTAGTCAACTGAGAGCCACAACCTTAATGGAGAATGGCGAGACACGATTACATGATTTGAAGATTGTCTCCCTATCATCTTTACACGCAGAAGGTGTAGAAAGAAGTCCCTTGAAGCTCTCTGCTTCACTCATATTTTATTTCTTTTCCTATCACTGCTCTCTTACATGCCCATATAATTGCAGGAATACTGTCATCGGAGCTTCCAAATTGTTTCACTTTGTACTATTGTTCGCTTTTACTTTTGGAAATCCAGGAATCTAAGTTTTTTCTTCTGATGCACTCATAATCTGCAGTGGGTAAGAGTCAGCTAGATGTTTTCGAGAACTCCTGCTCCAGACATGCAACTCTAAAATCAAGTAGGGATAAGAGTAGACTCTCCAACAGATTGGACTTTTTTCCAGGACCATTTGAATTTTGGGAATTTTAGTCAGGCTAATCACAATAGGAAGGCAAATAACCTCAGGTCCCCGTGTGTCTCTGAAAACACACAACCACCATGTTATAAATTGGAATTAAATGAGCTTTCATGCCCAGATTTGAGCTAATGAAAATGAAACGAGGACACTTAAGAGTCCTGACCGATTTCCCAAACCCAGAAGTGTCCCATTGCCAAAAGTGGACAAATGAAGATTATGCTGAGATTATAATAAGGATGCCAAAGCCATTATCCAGTCTACTTTGACAAATGTTGTGCCTTTCTGTGAGCAGATGGGACCTAGAGTTTGGGTGGGGAAACAGGCAGAGTATCCTTCACCCAGTTGGCTACAGAAGACCAGGATAAACGGCTAGCAGAGACTCTGTCAAGATACCGCAATATTCCATGTAAACATTATGTGCCGTTCATTTATATACATACGCACATATGAAAAAATATAAGTTCAAGTTTTACCAAAGAACACTCTCTGAAGCTGCAACAATTTTATCATATTTTTTTCAAGAAATTTAAACATAATCAAAATTCCACATTGTACCACCTTCTCATATAGGTGCTATATGTAATGTGTGCATTGAAAACATCCATATTTTAACGACAGCAGGACATCAACTCTCCCCGCGCTCGTCTGTCAATCAGTGCCAGGCCATAGCTTCAGATAGGGAAGAGCACTTTGGCATCAGCTACTTAATTATGAGAGTGTTAAACGCCGTATGTTGTGGGCTGGGGCAAAACAAACTGACCAGGGGCTGCAATAAAGGCTGTTTCCCTGGTGAAAAAGGATTAGAATGGCCTGTCACTCAGCAGGGTCATGCAGAGCAGAGACACTACTTAAAAAGTCATTTAGAGAATTAAGATGCCCCCAGTTGGGCATGGGAGCAGGAAAAAAACAACATGCTAAATAAAACACCAAATAAATACTCAGCACAGCCTTCGGGCAACCACTGACTGACCTGTCTCCCACCAACTATTTTGTTTTGAAGTTCGGAGTCCACAAGGCTCTGGCGTATTTAAAGCTGATCTCTCATAGAGGTCTCATTAATTAACAAGAGTTTTTCTTATCTCCAGGCCGATAACCGGGGCCCTCAGAGAGAAAGGTAAAATGTGGGCAGCACCTTCATGTATACTTTCCTAGTGGGAGCTGTGATCCCCCGAGGCAGGGTTTAGCCAATTGCACCAAGGCTAATGATGTTAGAAAAACACTCATTTTCCCTGCGAAAACAACTAAATTTTCAATATTTACAATGCAGATGTTCTATTTGAAGTGTCTGTCCCTGAACGGACTGGGACTGGAAAAGCACCTACAGCAATGCATGATGGACGTGCAGCCTGTTCGAGGACAGAGATGAGATGAAAACAAGCCTCCCACAAAGTGATCAAGGGACTCTGCTGTAATTACCACACAATTACCTTTGATTACTGCTGTATTTAGTTACTGCTGCTGTATTTAGTTAGTCTGAAAACACGTTATTGTCTCACCAAAAACGGTCATGGCAAAAATATGAGCAAAACCTCAAGTATGATCACCGACTGAGTGGCTTTAGTACATTTCAAATTGTGTGGTGTCACTAAAAACTTATTCAACGATTATTTGATTGTCTCAATCACAGGTCTGGGTGATGCAGACAGAATCAAATATCACACTTAATTATTTGACCAAATACCCCAATACTGATATTGTGACAAAACTGTGGGTATAATTATTGGTGCTTTGGCAAGATATTTACACAAGAGATTTTATTAATAAAGTTATTTGTGATGTGGATATGATGGCCAAGCAGGTAGAGGCAAACAGAACAGCTAGAACAGTCTAATTATTTCAGAAAGTTGCCTTTCTTTACAGGAATGCAGAACATGTCACAATATTACGATTACAATATCTCGTCTCATATCACAATATCAAATCAATTAGTCAAAATCTATACCATGGTCTGAATGAATATTTAATTCCAAACATGGTTTAAACAAAGGTCTAGTACACTTTTAAACCGCGTAATGCACACATGCTACAGTCAAATTCTTATACCTGCAAAAAAAATTGTGATTATTTGCCAGCAATTACCACTGGCATAACATTAACACCAATACTGAGCTAGCCAAACTATCTCTATATGTTCCATATTTAATCAATTTAGGCAAATCCACAATGTCTGAAATAGCGTGGCTTGCAGTTACTGGCATATGTTGCTAACATAGGCTGTTCCATATATTAGTCTGACCCGTACAAAAATTGGGTAGGCAGATTTCTTTCCCCCAGATATATTACTCCCTAAATTAATTATCTCTCCCCATTTTTTGTTGTTGGCAAGTGACCATGGCATAAGAAAGATAATCCACTCCAAGGTGTGCAACCACCTTCCACTTTTCATCACTGTTCACTAATTTCGTCACTGTGTTTTTCCCCACCACGTTATGTATTAAAACCCTTTAACGCACACCTCGTTGTGGATTATCCCTTGTACAGCCCTGTTAAATCATTATAATGTTGAGAGCTGGCATCACTGACAATGTTATCCATCCACTGTTTCCGCAAACATTGGTGTAACACCCCTAGCTCTCTCTTTCAGGGCTAAACAATCCATAATTCATAAGTTGAATGAATCAGATAAGGTATGGTCCATGGTTGTAGCGTGACTCGGGACCTTTGAGGATGCCGTGACAAGGTTTAGGTAAAGCAGCAACCCTCAGTCAGTACATCTCTCTGTGCTTGGCCACAAAGCCGCATGATAAGAACAGGTTAGAGAGATTATACACACGTTACTGAACACTGCTGCTGCTGCTCTTCACGGAGGCTGCGAGGACAGACTGGATGGCGCTGCTTTGACAGAAGTTATGAATACAGATCGGACCTCATAACTGACAGGCCTTACTGATGGACGCTCGGGGCCTCTGGGACTGAACAGAGAATTTGACGGCGAGATATAGAGACCTGCCACTACAGAATCCAGAGGGTGGACAGCAGACAGGTGAGCACCAGCTGGTGTGTGTGTGTGTGTGTAAGGGAAAAATGTCAGGGTGAGAGGCAGATGTATCTTAGAGGGTCATCAAAAATCAACACCTTACCAACAAGACTGTTGTTAAATCAGCTGACCATATTAAAGTATCAGTTCACCCAAAATACAATAAAAGACATTTTCCTTAGTTCTAGTTCAGTCTGTACATCAAGACAGTTCATCTGTGATTTGGTGAGTAAAAATTGCACTCGGGGTAAAGGGGAAAATATGTCTTTTGGATTTTTTGTGAACTTTTCCCTTAAGGATACTATGTATGCAAATGTTGTCTATGATATATGGATAATGCAGATCTTTTAAATGGTCTCCTGAGCAGTACTGTCACAAGATAATGTTCTTTATCCGAGAAGAATATTTTCCTACTCATCCCTCCATAGTGTTCCATATTGTATTTGAATATGCTCCAGTTGCCATAGTTGCCACAGTTCTCCATAGATCCCGTATGCGCTGATGCACTGTGGCAGTGTGCTGTGTTGTGAGTGACATGCTGATTCCTGAGCTTCTGTATGAGTCAGTCCCACCCTTCCATCTACCAAGCAGGCCTCAGCCCTCACGCCTCATATCAGCCTGACTTTGATGGACACATGCTCCCTCCATGCTTGGCAGGACGTTCTTTTGAGGAAATGGAACAAAAACAGCAACAGGGATTGGGACGACACACCCCGATGCCCCCATCCCACAACCACCAAAGACGTACATGTACAGTTGGCTCTCACAGACAGACACACAGATACAGACACACATGCCTTTGCGCAAACCTTTATTTCACTGGTTGATGTTCTTCATGTTGTCACGATGAACTCTGGAGATACGTTTGCGCTGAGAGTCTCTTCCCCTTTAAAATTTGAGGCCAACTTCAGTCTGCCGATCAGATATATGGATAATGTCTGAGAGAACAAGCAAAGGTGGAAGACAACAGTGACACCTTGAAATCAGGCTGGTGCCGAGCCATTTTCGTGTGTGGTTACATGTTGCCTGACAAATATCTAGCATGCAAAGAGTACGTAACTACTCAGACACCGAGAAGAGCCAAAAAAAACAGCTCAGGTTAAAGTTTTCATTAGAAATGTTTGCTTTAGTATGGGGTTAAACAAACAAAAATGTATTATTTGTTTTTGATTAGATTTGTTTTGATGTGATGTTCTCCATTTTTATAATTTCGACTTTTTGCGTTTAGGAGCTTTTTCTTGCCCGCTATGTGGGCGGTTTTGTTTCATTTTGTATAAACTGTGAAGCTTTAAAGCCCTTTGAGACTGTAAACAGTGAATATGGGCTACTTGAACTTAACCAATTTTTTATCTGCATACTGTAATTGCTGAACACTTGTTATGTAACTTTTTAGTTTCAGTTTCCACTGCAGTGAGGAACATCTAAAATCCAAAGCTTTTAAATTGCTTCATCTAACATCATTATAGTGTAATAACTAATAAATCAATGCAATACTTACTGCAGCACTGTACATTAAGTCTTATTTTTTGTAGTAAATAGTGTAGTTAGCATTAGAGTTGGATGCGCAGTGCTGCGGAATAAAAACATTATTTACATCTTTAGACTATTAACATTATTTGAATGCTTGCAATACTAACGCCAACACATCACCCACAGTGCTAAAACTCTTTAGTTGGATACTCTTTATTCAGCATGGCGACATATTTGACTGAAGCAAGGTCTACTCCTCAGCCCACAGACAAAGGGAGTCCTGTACTACGTCTGTGTCAGTCTGCTCATCCCATTATATCCACTCTGCTGCTCCCGGTCTTCAGCTATGACGAGCCTTCACCTGAGTTGACAGGTGACTGTCCTGAGGCAGCGCAGCACCCAACAGGGGAGCCTTAACCTGCCAACTATCTGTCAGTCCCCCAAAACCAGCTCTGTCATGTCATCTCCTCCATGCCAATCACAGTGACACATCAAGTTTGTGTCAGGAAACAGTGTTGGAAATTATAATCTAATATAACACTGCCCTGAGCCAATGGGAAGATCAGGCAATTATTATGAGACAGAGATGATAATGTAAATGTTGCCAGGGCACATGTAAATAATTATAAATATGATATCTCTCCCTACAGTTTTGACTGCTGTTATAATTACCTGTGGAATATGAGGGAGGGGTACAGACTCAAGAGGGCACATTTCTGAAAAGATGGCAGAGTACAGAACAGGGCCAAAATGGATTCCATTAATAAAGTATCATGTAAAGGTGTTCACCTTGCCTTTAGTTAGATGGGGAAGATGAAAATAATTTACCAGTAATGTCTAATTTACCAATGTTTAGAGATCCATGAAGGGATGACAAGCTTGCTAAACTATAGTTTCTTACTTTCACCAACAAACTACTTTGAATCAGGACCGATAAAGGAACAAACAATACCATGATTCCTTCACATCTCAAAACTGTGTGAACCTATGGCAATTAAATATGGTGGTTGTATTCTCCATTTCACTGATGAACTATCAAGAAATGCGGCACGTCAGCATTGTTTCGGCTTTAATTTTTCTGTTGTCCTTCCCCTTTGATCGGACTGAGATTCATTTGCGCAATGGTTAAGGTTGCGCTGACCTAGCCCTGTAATCGCTGATTTTTGAATGTTAGGAGGGGGGAGCAGTCTGTGCCATATGGCTAACGATCACAATAATAAATCAAGTTCAGACACCCCATTATAATTTATCTGAGAAATTATGCATTTTTCCATTCAAAGAGTAGTCAGTTGTTATGGCATTCCAGCACCTCATTTTACAGAGGCGTGTGGCAAACGGGCAGACGAGAGTTTCAACCGACTGCTGGGATTTTACATGGGACTGATCATGAAGTGTTGATTGATTGAAGCTCTGTTATCAGTGGACGTGTTTTTTCCCCCCATATGTAAATGAGTAACCTTTAGGAGGGCTGCGAGTGGCAGCAGTGGCAGATGGGCAGTAACTGTAATGGGGTGGAGGTTGGCTTGAATAAATATCCCATGGTCTGGACCTTACCTAGTCTCCACAGCGTCCAACTAGGCGCCATTACAGCGTCCACCACAAAGAGAAGGTTACCATATTGGAAATCAAAGTCATGAAGAGTTTCTGGCACTCAGACAAAACATGGGTTATATAATCTAAACTTTTAGGGAAGCAATAAAAATTCATATGTGCATAAAAAACCAAAAATGTGAAACATGATTACATCTCGCATCAAAACCATGTATTACCTCACAAGCTCTATGAAGTGTTTTCCTGCCAATCTCCTATACTTTCTGTGAGGAAAATGCATAATCATGCATTTATGCATTTAGTCAAACGTCTAAACAAAGGATTTTGGGTATTTGTATGAAAAGCCTCTATGGATTTGAGGGTGCCATTTCAATTCCAGATACTTAAAATGAGAAAGGCTGCAGTGATGAGGCCCTTTTGTCTCTCCAGCCTAACTACAGGGAATACGCAGACACAAAAGCATCAGTGGTGTCTAATTGAAATCCTTTAGAGAAGTAAAGGAGATGGAGAGGGGGAAAAACAGACAGACAAACAGACAGAGGCAGAGATCATGTTGGGATAGAGAGACAAAGGTGAGAAGACACTGGAAACAGTGTCAGGCCACCCTGTGAAAGTGGCAGCCGACATACCAAATAAATACGAGGAAACAGACAGAGATCCCACCGTGAGGCAGAGGTGGAAACAGCCATTTCCCCCCACAGCCTTAAATTAACATGACAGTCAGTAGCTTCTTGCTATTGCAAAAGTGAGTGATTAGTATTATCGTTTAAATTGTAATTTGGCAGTTAATTAAAGTGACCTTGGTTTCTACTGCTGCATCTGTAAACGGGCAACCAGAGTGCCGTTCTGCCTCTCAGCCGTCTGTGAGTCCGCTGTCACCGGGGCCCGTTACAGGATTAAGTCACCCCGGTGACAAAACCAAATTAAGCAGCTGTCACCGCCTACCTGCAGCTCGGAGCTTAAGATGATCAACTTATGACCGGTTGGGGACCAGGACCTTTTCTCTCCCTCCCTGCTCCCATTATCATTTTGTAATTTATGATGAGGTTTAATGCTTTTATCAGAGTGTCATTAAAAGCGAGATGTAAAGAGCGAACTGCATGAAATCATTGGTAGCACGCATTAATGTTTGATGAAAAGTCTGCGACAACATCTTTAAAACCCAATGGAGTGTGTTTAACAATTAGTTGTGTAGACCTGAGTATGGAAATTGTTCACTGTGCCGTCTTACTTAGATGAAAGCGTGCAAAATGAATAATTTAACAGAAATGCTAATGTTTGACATTCCCAGTGTATAACGTTGTCTAAACATTCTAACCTCTGGGGAAAAATCAGCTGTGACAGAAGTAAGTTGAGGTAACCTTCACAGGACACAGAGGGAGATTGCACTCAGTCAACACCATAATGTTATGATACATATTTCATATAGTGATGTAGCGTAAGACGTGAAAAGAGTCATACATCGTGATATAAATTATACACACATTCCCATCATCCTAGGAGATGCAAACAATGTTTGAACTGTTACAACTCTGCATACTAATTTACTTGATGTGAAGCTTTGCAAAACATTTGAGTTTACAGGAAGAACTGACTCTTACACCAGTCTATATTATTAACTTTTATTGTTGAAATTCAAGGAATTAATTTGTAATGAAATGTTGCAATTTGGGGTTTTTTTTTGGCTTGCCTACATTCGCTCAGCCTGCTTCATGTACTTCTACTTCAATAAAACGTGCTTGAACTTAACATGTTGGCAGGAAGAGCGATAGCAACAAAAATAGTATAATGTAGTTACAACATGAAAGTAAATTCTACACTGCATTATAAAAGCTGCATTATAAACTTCAAAGTTTAGTATGTAGTTAATATATAACTTCAAAGAGATTTGTATCTTTTACTTTTCTAGGATTTCCCCTCTATGGCACAACCCTGGTTAAGAGCAAACAAGTACAGACCATGTGTGGACGGATGCATGGATGGATTTATGGATAGATGTGATCGTTGAACATCAGAGTAACATCATGGGACAAAGAAGACAACCTTGCTCTTTGATTCTGAGGAACACTAAAACCTCGTGTTTACCACTGATTTTAGATAGCGTAACGATTTTCTGCTGTTAAACTGCACTTTATAGTAATAACAATTCACAGTCTCACAGATATTAGTTTACGAGGGAAATCAGTCCACAGAGGTAATTTGGCGCCATCATACATCATAGCTAAATTAAACAACAAATGCACACATGAGCCAAATTTACCTTGCAATTTTTTTAATATTCACTATAATCCCACTGGCGAGCTGTATACACTAACCATTTACTATAATGAAGACATCTTACACCATAATACTGTTTTGGAAAGTTCTGATATTAGCCGTAACATATCCATAATAATTTGTTGAGTTGAATCGCATTACAAAATCCATGACCTACAGGGATTAACAAACTGAAAAAAAAAACAATAAATAACTGCAAACAGTTTGTTCTTACATTTAATTGTTCTCATAAGTAAAGCAAGGGAAACGATTATATCACTGTATTTGTATAAATTTAATATATGACATTTGGGGTTGCATAATGAACCTGCCCTTACTTTAACATGTTGTCATAAACTGAGATTGGGTCTAAGGCTCCACTACAAATGGTGAACTACAAAAATCCACATTAAATGTAGTCTTACCACAATTACCACACAATTGCCAAAATTTCTCCAGTGTTTTTCAAGTGTTTGTGCACTCTTTTTGCCCTCTCCCTACACAAATTAAAAATCTGCTGTCCTCATGTTACACTGTGCTCGCTGACTGTGTTTCTAACATGCGGCACAATGACAACTCACTTTCAAACAGGCCTGATCCCAGGCTCCACTCAGTCTCTACAGCTTAAAAGATAATCTGTAAACCTTATCTCACACTCACAGTCACTCTTCACCTCTCTTTAACTCTCAACATGTAGCCAAGGGCTGAAAAAGGTGGAGGGAGGTAGGGAGGGGTGGGGCATCACAACAAATACTCATAATAAAACGGGCCCATACGGACTGACAGCAGGTAAATTATGTGTCAGCGAGGTCTGCATTTCAATCCTCGCATATTTCGAATATGCACTGATGAAAAGCCTCTCCGCTCTCCTGCCTGCAAACAGACTGATTCAGTGTTAACTGTTTCTGATTAAAACGTCAATAAGGCTGTGGGCTCCTTTCATTTCTGAGGCCCCAAGCTGTCCATCTCTTCGCCCCTCCTCTCACAAGCAGGGTCCGGCTCGCGACATGGACAGCCATTTATCTACTCTGAGGATCATGTCATGTAATAAGCCCCGTCTCCAGAGAGCATTTAGCCTGATAGGGAAAGCTGATTGGGACAAAAGGCCCCTGAATCTCATTCTGACTCCCACAGTGGCAGGTGACTGCCGAGGTAAACACACATTTCTCTGGGGATGAAGCCGGGGAGACGCAGGGAAAAGCAGGCAGCAGGAAAGAGAGAGAGAGAAAATGCGAAAATGTGTGTGTATTTTATTGGCATGACAGCTGCTGCTTAGGTTGAGCTCCACTGTAGAAGAAATGAATGCCCAGAGGTGCGATTTGTCACCATCGCTACTAGCAGTTACACTAGTGGTAACTTTACTCTACCACCTGTAGGTGCTACAAGTTCACAGTCTCAATGCTGCACACATAACAGACTCATACAACATAAGGAGAGACTTGCTGCAAAATTATAAAAGGTTGATGGATATGGATGCAGTGTTCTTGCCAAAAACAAGACATGAACTGGCATCATAAACAATGGGGCCTGTAGATTACAACACTTACCCAAAACAGGCACACAAGGCTGCTGTCTTGTTTGGCTTTGTTTGTTTGAGCTGGAGAGAAACAGAGAGGAGAAGGCAGGATGGTCAGAGCGAGCGGCAGCTGTATCCACAGATGCTCATGTAAAAACATCCTTATTCACATGTTCCTCTCCACTTGTTTGTTTCCTGGTAATTTAGCCCTTCAGCACAGGAAAAAAAACGCTGCTTTGTTTTCATACTAACAAGGCAATTAGCAATCATTACACATTTTTACTCTGGGTTGCCTATCGGTGGTGATTTAAACCATTGATAGCTAATCTGTAATCTGTACACATGCTTGTGCATGTGTACAAAAGAGCAAGAGATGGATAAAAGATAACTTCCTGGGCAGATAGTGTGTTTTCCCCCAGCGATACACTTTGACCCGCATCCCCCTCTGTATAGACATGTAAAACAGATATGTACCCTCTGAGTAGGGAGTCTGGTGGAAAGTGGGAGAGGCTGTGCAGTGGGGAGGAAATAGGAGCAGACAGGAGGCATTGACACCAAAAGAGCTGTAAACGGTGCTCTGGGCTCCCCAAGGACCGTCTGTCACACTGTGATCACCGGTAACACCGCCAGGGGAGAGAGACCAGAGGGAGGAGGGGAGAGGGGAAAGGGGCGGCAGGCTACAAAAAAAGATGATAGCATTGGTACACCTAAAAAGCACCAAGAGTAGCACCTCAGGGAGTGAGAACAAAGCCCAAACTAGAGGGCAGTGGGTCAGCCTGTACTGTACTTCAAAGCAGATAAGCCTACGAGAAAAAAAGCATCCTCAGACTCCCTGCAGGGAATTTTTTTTGCTAGCCACGCTCAACATAAACCTTTCCAAAAAACGTCATCTTTATAAGCCAAGTATAAATATGTTGAAACAAGGCAGAATATGGCAGATCAAGCCATTAACTCTTTAAATAAACAATTAGCATATGAAACAAGTGAGATTATCCCATCCCAAGGTCTGTTTTTTTCACTTGTTTAAAAAAAAGATTTCAACACTGAATATGAGACTAAATGATTTGTTAAAATGGAGGTTGTAGAGTGCAGTGTCAGATATGTGAGGACAGAAGAGGGCCAGTATCTTGCTCAAGGACACTTCAGCAGTGTAGACACTCGCTAACATAAGGACCTCTTTCCTCTACTATACCACGCTGCTGCTTGGTCACAATCAATAATTTTTGCGAAATCACTTTTAATACTACTCCTAAAATGCATCATCTTGAGGAAACTCTGCTGAACTTTAACTGATGAACTTTACAACTAAAACAAGCCCATTCCCATATGTCTAGCCAACGCAGCATACACAACATCTACGCTCTCCTCCCTTGTTCAATGGTCCCCAGCTCTTTGGGCTCTGTGCCTTCATTTCATATGCAGGTTCATCTGGCCTGGGACAGCGTGGCCCTCACTGCAGAGTGGCCCAGCAGAGTCCCCAGGGCCAGGCCCTCTGTTCGGGGTCCCCAGGGGCCAACCCCCTGCCCCCCTTACCTGCTTCAGTTCATATGAGCAGCTACGGCTGCCATATGTGAAGCTGTGGGAAAGCAGATGCTGTTTTTCCATTTGTGAAATCAAGTTTTTGGAAAACAGTCAGGGTTTTCATGGCCAGGGTCGGCAGTGTGAGGAGGAGAGTGTGGTAAAGAGGCAGCGGGCTGCATCATGTTGGGTTGAGCGCTGCAACTGCTACATTTGGAGTGATGATGGTATGTGAATGTCTGATCATCTCTGCGAGGTTATGCTGATCTCGCAAAGAGATGGCGCGGCAGTATTTTATGTTCACACTGTGTTAACACCTGCATCGTGTGCATACAGACCACAGTCAAACACATACACTTCTACTCACGCACACACAGCCCTGATCTGGACCTGTCTGTAGCTGAGCAGTTCCTTTGTCAGTCATCTGCTGATGCTGACAGACAATACGGGGGTGAGGATGCGTGTCAGAAAGAGAAAAGCCTGAATGGAATGACAGACTCTCTCGCCATCCCTCTCCCCCACTGCCTCCATCACTCCCTGTCCCAGCAAATCTCACCCACAGCAGCCAGGAAACCCAGTGACAAGCCTGACACCTGTCAGTCACACACACACACTCATACACACATAGAGTCTGGATGGCAAGGACCACACCACACATAGCTCCACATGTTACTGCCACACAGTACTGAACTTAGAGAGTCTTCCTCCCTGTCTGACTTCCTTTCTTTCACACACACAAATACACACACACACAGCAGGTTTACTACTGGGCTGCTGCACGGTGAAACTGCTGATGTGACCTATGCAAAACATAAACTGTTTATCATCCCTCTTGGTGCTTCATTTGCAGCATTTACAGTAAAAGAGGAGACAATGAACAATTAATTCAATAAAATTTGAGCAATTTCATTATTTCTAATAGGTTATCAACAATCTGAGAGCAATAATCCTTAGGGCAACCTAATGTATAATGTTTGGATGTGGGCAATAATAATATTACTATTAAAGTAATGCTGAGTTGAAGTTTGAAAGGTTAGATTTCACACAATTATGTGTCAAGGCGCTGAACGACCGCAGCCACCGACTTCCTCCTGGCGACAAATTTCATTAACAAACCTGATGTATACAGCACACGGAGCCACAGTTCAAATGGAGGACATAAATTTCAGCCTGTGGGGTACTGCGGTCACATTACAACTAATCAACCGCTCTCCTTATACCCTTCTGGAAAAATCTTCTTCTGTTCAGATGGGGGAAGGGGGGGTGAGGGTAAAGGAAAATATGATGCTTTATTTCTAATCAGCATAAATTACCAGCATCCATCAGGGGAGGCTCAAATTAAAATCCTCATCTGACAAAGCAATAGGAACAGCGTGAGCTCACTCATGAATCAATATGATTTAACCCAATCGCAGAAGACCCCCAAAGCCAAAATTTCCAGTCAAGATCAACCCAATTGCGCCTTTTCACATTTTCTTCATTAAGTATTAAAAGGGAACATTTGGCTCTGAGGTTCACCCCAGTTCAAAGCTCCTATCACATTTTTCTCCTCATAAGATCATGACCCACAGAAGGACCTCAACCTGGCTACCCAAAGTCCTGAACAATATGACATCATGTCATTCTGCCCAAAACCTGGCCCTGTCTTAATCATGTTTCACCTGAGTTATGAAGTACAAGCCTTATAATACTCTAAAAGAGCATCAATCAAGCCTTTATCTGCAAACCATTTGTTACTGCAGTGAGTGCACAACACACAGCACAACTGCTGTACTTACACTTCTTAAAGTTTTAAAAGTTTTAAAGTCCCAGCAAAAATTGATAACAAAATTACTCTATACAGCTCATTTAGCATGACTCAATTTTTCCAAAGCCAGTCGCATTGTATCACATCCTGAGTTACACTTATTTAGCTCCTCTACTTAGCACATTCACTACAGCCTTTGAGAGCAAAACAGTTCAGCAAAGTCTCTCATGTCTACGCTACGACCTCTTCGCCACTCGTAATCTTTTCATTTTTGAGTGATTTACTCCTTTAAAACAAAACACAATAATGTGGTACACAAACAAGACTGCAGCAATGATGTAGCATACAATGAGTCCATGATTGGTGAGATTTATTTTGACTTTGACTGATTTGTTCTCATACTTGTCATTTAGTAGGTCTAATGCAATGTTGTAACTATCATTACATCAAAAATAATCAATTTCTAGTCAGTCCCTAATGTGCTCCTTATTTTTGCATGCAACAGCAAGATCAGGGCTGTCCAGCAGCTACTATTGCTAAATATCAAGTACCATTGCTTTAAACACTGCATGACAACATTGACATGAGCATCAAGTTCAGGCTGTTGTTACACACATCTGTTTGTAAGAATAATGTATCAGGGCCCACACACAGTTACATGAACTCAATTTGCATATTTATGAGACTAATACAGATTAAAAGTATACTATTAATTCCATAAAAACAACAGTGCGCTCTATCCTCATCCTAACAATAATGGTAAGTGGGAATTTCCCAGTTTGGGATCAATAAAGTAAATCTATCTATCTATCTATCTATCTATCTAAGTAGCTTGTGAACCGAATGTTGCTGGTTCAAGTCTGCAGATCCACTGGGGAAAAAAGTGAAGTAACATCCTTCTCTCTGTCAACAATTTCCACTGATATTAAGCTACATAAATAACCCCTAACTGCCCAGGAACCAGCAGTTGAACACTGTGGTTGTACATGTGAGGCAGAATGTTAAAAGTTAAATAAATGGTTAAATAAAAAGTCCTCTTAAGATTTTATTCGACTGCAGTGGTCCCTTGGTCTTACAACTAATATATCTCCAGGCCAAAAACGACCAATTCAATTTGGGTGAGTTTTTTAAGTACTATTATGTTAACCTTAACTGAAATGACCAAAGCCTTGATGTTCTTGCAGTTCATCTGCACAGCCACCGGTAATAGATTTAATACCAGAGTAAAAAAGACAGCATGCAGCGGATATCAAACCTTAAAGCCACTTTACTGTTTTCAATTCAACTTATAATCTTAATTAGTGTAATTGATCTAATTATTAGCTGAAGTGCACATATTTAACATTTGTAAAAATGTTTAAAAGTGGATGATTAAGAGTACTCGAGGACACCTCAATAAAACATGGTAAGTAGAGAGTGGCTACAGTGGAATTTGTCCAATTAATCAAATAAGTGTGGCAATTAACTAAGTGAGTGCTTAGGGGGTGCAGCAGAGGAGAGGACAATTGATTTCCTCTGGAAGTACTTATGCCCTCTCATTTCATTAGAACTAAAGAATGAAGATGGTCGAGAGGTTGAATCCAGATATACAGTGTACAATAAAAGTGCCTACAACTGAATTATTAACATGGAAGAACTGTTAAATATGATAAAATACCATGATGGCAATAAAAGACCTCAACTTAAAAATTAGGGAATACAAAAATCTAATTCTGGTTAGAGCTCTTGGGGGGAAAATCATGACAATCCAAGACCTTGATTAGATTTGTTTTTGCTTGTAGACCAGCATCAACAGAAATGCACATTCACTTGCAACTGACAATATCCTGGGCTGATTCTGAACCTTGTGGCAGGGAGTTCAAAGACAAGAAACACATCCAATCAGGACAGCCTTGGAAGCAGCTCTCCCTGCCTAGATTAGTTTTATTGAACAGATGGCGTTTCAATTTTGAACTTTTGCACTGGTGCAAAAAAAGCTTGGAGAGTCAGGCTGTTTTTCTCACATCACTGACAGAAGCTGCGCATCAGATGAAGGGGATGTGTGAAATAGCATTCCCAAGCATTTCTGTCTCCATGCTCAGCACACAGACACTCAGATACAGACACAGTGCGGAGGCCGGACCATGCTGCTCCATCAGATGTTGAATCAAAAAAATATCAAAGGCTAAGATTTCAGTATGAGCCAGCTCTCCATTGAATGTCAGGAAATTTGATAGTGACGGGGTTGTGATATATTTAAAGATGTCTTTTAATGTCTGTGTGTGTGTGTGTGTGTGTGTGTGTGTGTGTGCACGTGCGTGCATATGTTATCAAATAAACAAAGAGAGGCAAATCATGGGGGTCCTGTCATATCAAAAATAGAGTACCCGTCGTTTATTTAATGTCTCCCCACCACCATCCGCTCCCATTGCCCCACATTAGCAGCATCATGTTCTCAATTTTCCCCCAATAGCATTGCTAGTCCTGGCAGCCAGCTCGCCCACGCCGGCACGAGTCGAGAGGACAACTGGAGAAAGATCACAGTTCAGGCTCAGTCAGACGGAAAATATGGAAATCAGGCGGTGGATGGACGGACCGCTGTGTGTCCCCCCTGTTTCAGCAAGCTGCCACAGTTTGACTGACAAACTGACTTTTTGAGGGGCCTGTGCCCATTCCAGTCAGAGTTTATTGAAGGTGATTTTGATCTCCTCCATGAGGCCACAGCAGTGGCGCGGCCATCTGTCACCTTGATTGCATGGCGGCCTCTCTAGGGGGAGCGCCATGGCTCCTGATCGTTTACAGATTGCGCTGCTTTCGCCTCCATAAGGGCCACATGCACAGGGCCAGATGGTGAGCATACACGCTTATTATGAGTCTTTATCTCTGTGCAGGAAGGAGTGGAACCATTAGGCCTCCCTCAGGATCTCCACTCCTCTCTGCAGCCATGCTGTTCCTCCACAAATACAGTCCTCTTCTTCAGCTGTCACTGGCCTACTACACACACACACACACAAATACATACCCTGCACACAGGACCACTTGTCAAAGAAACAAACACAAATCTACTCAGGGCACGTGATGGTTTTGTAAATACATCTGCATACACACACACACGTACACACTAACACCTGTTTCTGATCCTGAATAATGGGAAAATATGGCTGGTGGCAAAATGTTTGGTGAGGATGGGTGTTGGTGATGCTCGTTGTCATGGCAACACAGTTGCAATTGTGTCATGGATTACACCTTTACATTTCAAAGCGGTATCAATTGTCTTTGTGATGATTTGATGTATTTTGCACATATGGTATGATCACTGACATATACTGTGAATGTTACACTTTATTATAAAGAGAATAACTAATTGAAAAAATATTATAGTAGATAAGACTGAGACTATAACAACATGGTCAAATCAAGGCCAACAAAATCAACCCTAGTAAGTGGTTCTACAAAGAGACTTAAATGTCAGAAACTAGAAATTGTCACAGTAAAATAATGTGAGCATCACTCTGTGCAATAGAGTCTGTGAGCACAAATGTCCCTTCATGCGTGAGGCTGATTCAAGCAGATTCAGCCTGGTATGAGACATTGGCAGGAGGCTGTTGTCCCTATCCCTGACATATGTACTGCATGACCAGGAGGGTGAAGAGTATGTTCAGGATTACAAACTGACATGTGTAACGTCACCACACATTTGTCATGCTCTTTCAGAATTCAGAAGTCTATTTGCTTTAATACCATTCACCGTTTGGCAAAGTGTGTAAATTTATAGGGAGGCAAAAAAAAAAAAGAAATTCATAATTATTGAGGCATTTACAGTGTAATGCTTTGATGAGCATTTAGTAAGCTCTTCATAAGAGGTAATATCCCACTTGATCAGAGATTAACAAAGAGCATTTCAGAGCACACTTTAATGCACAAAGCTTAACTGCTTGAAGCATGGCTTCATTTCTCTCAATTACATGTAATCTAATGTTTTGGATTCCCTCAGCAAAGATGCACTATTCAAGCGCATAGCTGACCTAATGAATGGAGTAACACTCCCTTGCATGAATAATGTCTCTGAATCACCACTGTAGCATATCGCCTGAAAAAGAATCAACATAATGCCTTTGTATAAGTACTAAAAACCCATTACAACAACCATCTCTGCCTGTTTGTCATAAGGATGGGTTGGCGGCAGTAGAACACTACAGTATGCATGCTATTGTCCTTTGCTGTCCCTGATTCTCTGTCCTGGGGCAATATGGCAGTGTGCTGCACTTTTAGGACAACAGCCGGCTATCTGCAAGGGTGAGCCCCCTCGTCAGTCTCCAGCACGGTGTACAAACTGACATACTGTACGCCAGCCTGTGGTCACATTTCGGCTCAGGGCAAAGCGGAAACGCTCCATGGCCACAAAATGTAGTATTACTTTGGTCAAACTCAGCCAAGGCAATCAGTACAGCTAATGTAATAGCACCTCACAAACTAGGAAATTCAGAAAACAATTGTTTAACCATAAAAATTCTAGGTCATAATAATGAATGATAATAATGCCAAACATACAGCTGTACATTTAGCTGCATCACAAACTCAACTGTTTGTACCCCCCATCTCACAGTCACAGCCTATTAGCAAGTCATTATTATCCAGTATTCAATGTATCACCAGTGATCTATTGCAATTTCATGCACAAAAACAAACATCACACAAGTAGCTACCATAACCCACCACCAATCCCATCAAAGAGACAGAGTGCCTGACTAGCTAAATGACCACAAGGTGCTATAATGTCGCCATGTTAAACATGAAAATAATCGCTCATGAAAGAAGGTCATCGGGGCCTTCAGGGGGTGTACTGTACTGCGCAGCACCTGAACTGGACCCAAGTGCAGATCAGTGGGGTATCATGGAAAGTGCCACAAGCACCCAGCCCTCACAGGCCTGTCACAGACTGAAGGTGTCACCCAAAAAACAGCAGTTAAATTAACCTTGGTGGGCTCCAACCACACACAGCCTGCAGCATGCCAGCACAGCCAAGCCGAGTCTTCTCATTCTCTGCCCAGTCCTGTTCAGTCTTATCTGCTCTGGACGTTGCTGAAACAGAGCTGTAATGATATAAGCAAATTTTGGCATGAAAGGGAGAAAAGTTTGGTGAAAATACTATGCAGAGTGTATTACATTAATGAACCACAGCACTTTGCCTTTGAAGGCCATAGCCATCCTTAAGTCAAATGCCAAACATTTAAACAGTTTTAGATGCTGTCTGATGACTGATCTAACCATCATGAAGAACCTCTGTGGCCATATTACATGCAATCAGCATTTCTCTATGACACAAACATAGTGTATGTGTCTTACCAGTGCAGTTTAAGCACAGAGGAGCAGCAATGAGTGTACTGCTAAAAAGCACTTTGGCAGGGACACACTGGCTGCTACAGGGGTCACCTTCCAACTCTGCGGCAGTATTTCTAAATACCATCCCCTCCCCTGAGGTCAAAAAATCTGACATGAAACATTCATCCAATTTCAGATTATTCAGATCCCATCAATGAGACAATATTTGTTAAATTCACATTCTACTATCTGTAATATAGGGGATTTGGTGGCCAAACTTCCATATAATTGAAGGAGCTATGCAAGACCCCACAAGAGACATACCATCAGAGCACACCAGAGCTGAGTTACTTAGAGGAAGCTTTCTCTTGTTTGCCTTGGAATTAGCTTGAAGAGCACACACACATACACACCAATTTCAGTGCACACATACTCACTCACAGCCTTTTTCACCCTTCTGCATCAATCTGTTCCCAAGCTGTTCCCACATTTTGGTGAATTTCCCAGGCTTATTCTCTGGCACAAGTGGGTACTGGGGCTGATTACTTTAGTGTGAACCCAACAAGCCTGCCCAATGCCGGCAAAGTATGCATGTTCAAAAACCAACCACCTTCCTCTTTTTGTCTTGAGCTTCTCAGAAAAAAACTAAAACTTGAGCATGAATACAAGACAATTATACATACACACCCACACAAGATCCTCTCTTCCCAGATGTGCTAATACACCACAGCATCCACATCGGTCTTCTATAAGGAGCAACAACCAGCGACAAATCCAAACCTCGTTAAAGAATATAAATTCAAAATCTATTCTGGCACTCAAACCACTGCAGATTTTCTCCCTCTTTCTCTCTCATAAATTACAGTTCTGGTGCACTGTGCAAATATTACCAAGCTGTAAGACAGCTGTGCCCCATTAAAATGTGTTATGGTTGCTGATTTCCTACAGCACATGGTCATCGTGCCAAATCTACAGCCAGTAATTAGCGGAGATGAAATGTTTAATTGTGCCTTAATTTTGATAAAATTTATCTGTCACCCATCCTATAATCAGGCATTATGCTCACAAATCAACGTCAGCAGATTTAGGCAGGGAGACATCCACTAACCTGACAGACGTGTCTAGATGTCGCTGCCCTGCTCTGCCTGCTTAGGGCCCAGGAGAGAGGGGGCATGTTATTACTGCAGAGAGGAGACTACCGAGAGGATAAGGTTTTACTGCAGAGGGTATTGCATTACTGACGTGGGTACTTCACAAAAGTGCATGCTTTTACTGTACGAAGCACAATACAATATATTCTATGCATCCAGAAATGTTATATAATATGTATGCTTACGTAAATATTACAGTAATACATGAAAGAAAGCCAAGACCCACTTTCCTGCACAAGCAATAGTTGTGTTTAGCGTCTGTCTTTGTCATCACACACTGCAATGGGAGCTTGTGGGTGATGGTGTTACAATCATAGGACGATGGGAAGAAAGCATTTTCTGACAGATGGATGACAGGAGAGCAAGAGAGGAAGAAGGTCAAGATGGAAGAGATACAAATCTCTCTGCACTAACAGGGAGAGAGTGTGTGATCTCTCAGGGCGCTAAACCCTGTAGTCCTGCCAAAGCACGGCCCAGGCAGGCTGAGAGGGGCTGCTAGTGTCTCTGAGAGGTGACATCACTCTCCAGAGGATGCTAAGACCTGAGATGAAGCAGTGGAGAGGATCACTTACTAAGTCCACTCTGAGAGCAGGAAAGAGACTGAGGCTGAGAGAGAGGGGTAATGAAAATATTATCAATTCATCAACGGCTGGTTGAAGGCTGTGGCAAAGTGATTAAATGGTAAACGATCAGCTGCTCAGCCAAGTAAACATTCTTGTTCTGCTTGAGCATCATGTGGTCTTCCACATTATCCAATTTAATGTAAAACATGCCAACATTGAAGAGCCTAAAACACAGAATCAAATTTATAAACCGCTATAAGTCATGGTGTCTTTTCAAACTATATAAATAAAGCATTTTTAAGTATACAGTATGAGCAACCTTGAGCCGATGCAAAGCCCTCTGACTGTGTTTGTGAAATAACACGCACTAAGGACAGTAGCTGTTTTGCATATTTATGACTAATGTTGTCCCTGAGAGAGGCCGCACCCTCCCTCGGGGCATTATGGGTGATTATTGTCATCTCGGTGCAGCCAGTTATTCACCAACATGCACCGCATAAAACACATCATTACAAAGGGCCACGACAGGAAATGAGATGTGGGGCAGGGCTCCAGGAGCAGCCCTTTCTAATCACAATGGCCAACTGTCACCCTCTGCATCCACTCGTCTGCCACAGCATTAAGCAGCAGCATGGAAGGATTTCACTGCAAACTTTTAAGTGGATCTGCAGTGGTAGGACATCCTGCATAACATGTGGCACCCATGATAATTACGGCAGAATTAACACAGGCGGGTTTATGGCCCTTCTGCCGCCAGGCAATGGCTGCCAGATAGACACAGGCCTTGTGTTTGAGCAGCAGACTCGGGTCCAGACGCCCACCCGTCTCTAACACTTCTCACTACAACAACTGTTCTGGAGGAGAGGACCACTTTCAGCAGAGCTGCCTGTCACAAACCCTCTCATCTTCACAGAGGAGAGTGAATAAATTGAGGACAGTTCTAGGAAACTGGCAAATTCCAAACACATAGTTGCCAAATGAATATTGTTAGTGCTAGACTTATAGCTTACATTTCTGAATGTACTTATTGTACTATAAGCACAATGAAGAGGCACGCTTATTTTGTATTTTTGTCACAATGCCAAAGTATATGAGAAGCCATGGTAAAAAAAAAAAAAAAAAAAAAAAAAAT
>OMLB01016051.1:21944-36057 GCA_900302555.1 Myripristis jacobus | reverse complement strand
TCTGACCAAGCAACAATAATTAAAAAAAAAAAAATCAAAATGTAAGCAACAAAAGCAATAGAAAAGCCAGACATGAATTGAAAACAGGCCTATGTAGAATAATGCTGCATTCAGCTGTGCTCAGAAGCTGGAAAGTTTCTGAGCTGGGACTCTCAACCTTTGCTTTCTAGCACTTTTGCATGAAAAAAACATTGATGCCCACTCCTGACAACACCTTTTGCATGTGACATTATAACAAATGTTAACTACATATACACATTCATAGGATTTATTCATAGTTAATGTCAAACATTAACTACAGATAAAAGCCAAAGTTGCATCAGTACATTTTCACAATAGATAAATTACATTTTCACTGAAAGAGGTTCTCAACTGCTGGGTTGTAATCCAAACGTGGGTCAGTTCTGACTGAAGCACGGGTGTGTGTGATGTGATATTATTTCACTTACCACCTAGTGGCCAGTAGTGGTGCTGTCTAACTGACTAACAGCCTTCATTCACTTTGCAAGCGTCACCTTCCAAAACTAAAACACACACACAGCTACAGAGTGTACACACTGATGAGAGTTGTGCTCAAATTTGTGTTTTTCCTCTTATCCTCTTACATCAAGAGAGATCAAGTTTGCTTTCACTTTTTTTCTTCATTGAACACGTGTGCACAAAAAGAACAACTTTCTCTGCAATACTAAAAGATAGCTGCTAAGTAATGTTGTGGCTAGCTTCCTCTTTTCCACAACTCCCCTCCATCACGTTTCACAAACCTTTTTTTTTTTTAAACAACCAACTTTCTTTTTCGTTTTGGACTGTAAAAAATCTGCTGCATCATCAAATTCAAACTTTATTTATTTAACAATTTGAATGTATTAAAGCAGTGATGTTTAAGAATATTAGCTGGGGGGAAGTCCAGCTCAATGGCAGGGGGCTAACAGTTAGCATTTGGAGCATCCAGCCAGTATCCAGCACTCAGTAACAATGAGAGGAAGATAGCATCACTACTGTCCTACAGAACAGCTGGAGGGGAAAAGAAATAATATCACAATATTATCCCTTTAGCATGGGAAGAGCAGGTAATAATGTCAGTACAAGAGAACATACTAGACAGCTGGTGTGAACTGTTTTCAGTAGCAGGAACATTGCTAAGATTGGTTGAGTTTTGCCCTCAGGCAGGACTGACAGGCTGATCATCTCGACTACTTTAAAAGACACTTCTACTGAGTCAGTCGACAAGCTTATTGCTTTGATATATATGTTTTAAAGTTGCACCGCTTGATATTAAGGCTTGTTCTTGCCCACACGTTATGTTTCTTTTAACCTCAGCTTGGTATCCTCAGGCAAAAGCCTCCTGGCTATTAAGAAGCCAAGGCCAAAGACCAAAGGTAAGAGGGTGTTTAGCGTCCAGCTCCTAAACTCTTGGACGCTCTTGCCTGAGGATCTTAGGCTGACAGAATCAATGGTACTTTTACAGAAGCCTTTTCACATTGTATTCTCCTTTGTTGCTCCTATGTACTCACTCCTGTTGTCAATTTATGTCTGGTGTTCATTAGCTTTTCTTGTTTTATTGTCTCTTAAGCATCGCTGTACAAATGAAATGTCATTCATCATGACCCATGCGTCAAGCTGAACATGTAAAAATAGAAATACAAGGTTTGAAAGTGTGACAAGGAGGAAAACCTACACTATGACAAATTACATGGCCACATCTTTGTTTTCTAACCCCTGCAGTGTGTGTGTCATGCTGGTTTCAGCCATCAACCTCCCTCTCTATGATCCTCAGGTGAATCATTCACTGAAAAAGTCTACTTTTCAATCACTAGAGATGGATTTATGTTTTATGCAACAGTTTTACAAATATAACTTAATTGAAAATCTTCACAGTTTGACTTGAACGGCTACATGTGGGCTATCGGTCATCTGTCCTGTGTTGGTGAGTCTCAGTATCACAATCTGTGCCTTTTCTTAATATCCCCATTTCATCGTCTCTGCTCTCTGTTAAAAACAGTGTAAGGTCAGAGCTGACTGCCTGTAACATAATAATCCAGGTTTATTGAACTGAGTTCAAAGACTGGAATGCAGCTCTGTTTGTGCAGAAATGTTTTCAAGGAGGTTAACAACCACCTCAGGTTTGTCCAGATTTAGCTGAAGGATGTTTCAGGTTGTCCATGCTTTGACACAAGCATGAAGGTCATGTAATATAGCCATCCCACTGAGACTTCACAGAGAGATACAGTGTCTTCAGCACAGGGATAAAGAGATGCTTTGTTGTCAGCTGAAACTGCCAGAAGTGCATAAAGATAACAGCACGAGCCTGAACTCTCTCCATATTGGAATAATTGTATTTTTAAAAATAACTGCATATGCAGGAATATAAACAGGCCTCTTAGCCTCTGGTAATACATTTGCCAGAATCTGAGACAGGACAGGGAGAACTGATGAGAAGTGATACATTTTCATAGGAAATATGGAAATGTGCCTTTATTCCCAGGTGCGTACAGAGTGTTCCAAGTTCAGAACAAATCCAGTCACCTGAGGTAAGAAGTGAGCAAATTGGTAATGGACCAAAACTAAATACACAAATAACAGATGATTACTACAAAGCTGCTGAGAGGTGTGTTGATGAGTGCATGCTGCTACTCTGCATTATGGAAGCCCATTTCTGCCAACGTGATGATCCTGTCATTGCAAAATAATCACTTAGTACTCTCAAAATGAGACTCTCTCAAAATGACTATCATTTTGAAAGTTATTTATTATTTAGAGATAGTATGTCATAATTTTGAGATACTAAGTCATTATTTCATTCATTATTTCATATTCTTGGGGAGAAAGATGTAATATTAGATATTTTGACCCTAAAGCAACCATGCAAAAATGCAAATGACCTCCTCTGGTCTTGATCTGACACCGAGTGAGATTTTTCATCCTGCACTTCTCTCACTGGTGAAACGATTAAAGAAATACTGATGCCATGTATTTCACACTGCGTACCGGTGATAAAGCTGTCAGCTCACTGGAATGACTGTCTGCCTTTCACCGTCTCTGTCTAGTGACCTTGAGCAGCAGTGCATAAACTACTTGTTCAGGTAAGGACTCATCACAGTTTTAAACAGAGCAGTGATGCACAACTTTAGTCTGTTGAAAACTGCAGTGAGCTCTTTCCACACTCTACACTCTTATTACTCTTGTTAATGACACAGTTGGCTTTCATTTAGTAATTTTGCCTTTTCCTGTCCTGAAACATTAGTGTACTGCTGCTGGCCATTGCTGCTCACCCCTCAGGTAAGACTTCCTTTACACATCTGCTGAATCTTTCTCAGATAAGGCCATTTTCCAGACGAGTGCTTACGTTAGTGCATGCCCTTATTGTGGCCTGTAAAGAAGAGGAAGACACCGGCTTCCACCAGCCCAGTGCAGACTTTGTCATATGTTCGAAGCGAAATATGCTCTGCTGCATGGCTTTTTATGGCAAATAAGTACTGGTTATGAAATCTACATGTTCACTTTGCTGATAACCTTTGTTCCTCTGTAGGTGACCTCCTGGGTGCCTTAGAGTTCCCTTTCCTTTGGTCCTACACGTTTCACTGTGGTTGCTGTGCCAGGTTGGGCTAAATATTCAAAGCACATGGCATTGTCTTTTGCTTTCCTCTTGATAATGACTGTGTTTTTTTAAGGCAGATGGGATAAAGGGCAGAATATTCTATACTTGTCTGATTGTGTGTAATTTGGTAGAGGATACAAATTGAGGACACAAACCTTTGCAAGCACCCTTGCCAGGTAATATTGTAAGATTTAAGACCTTTTTTTTGGCCTAGTTGACATTTAGCCAAAGAATCTATGCACCCCCTTGGTAAATGGGAATAGCTACAGTAGAACTAGAGCAGAATAGAGATGGAGAATACTGTGGGTGTCTTGAAACAGAGCCCAGACTTTGCAGAGGTGCAAAAGAACATTAACACCAGAACGGTGCAGCTTCTGCAGGCTTGCAGGTGACATCTGCACAGTACCTGGAGAGAACAGGTCTGTGCCAGACAGTGTTAGCAAGTGTTGTAGTGTTGCAAACTGTGTTGGTGGGCATTTAGCTGCTGCTCTTACCTAAAGCAGCTTAAAGTAGGTGAGAAGTTAGGAGCTCTGGAAAGATGGCTGGGCCTCTTATTACTTGGCCACCAACAATTTTCTTGTTAGTGTTAGAGTGAGTGTCCCCTTTTTTCTTTCTTAAAATGACTTCTATTTTAATTTAGAACACAACTCATCCTCTAATGCTTTCTGATGCTTTGAGCACCTCCACTAAAAGTGAATTGTGTGTCTTGTTTCAGTGCTGTGCTGGGATTTTTGCTGCTTTTAGCAACAGTCCGACTAAAGAGTGGCCTCTCCCTTGAGCACTGTGGCATCTGGACCTTTTTGTCCAAGGTAATTTGCTTTTTTAAAGTAATTTCTGGTATTTAATTGTTAATGGCACTGAATATACAGTAATCACCTTCTCTTTTGGTGACACAGCTATTAATTGGAGGAATTTGAAATTATTGCAAGAACGCCTATTTCTAACTTAATTATTTTGTCCCCTCTTCTAGGTTACTGCCATCTGTCTGTCCCCATTTATTTTCTACATGGATATTAATGCTCCATCTATTATGTGGTGAGTATTTCACCCAAAAGGAAAGCATTTCTGTCTAATGTTTTCTGTCAAGAGAGATGCATTGCTTGATTCAGTATATTTGTTGGGTTTCTCCTTTGTTCTCCGAGTGGCTGCTTCTCATTCCAAGAGAAAATTGTGTGTCATTGAAAGCTAGAGGATATTCACACGTCCTTAAAAGCTTTACAATAAATGCCCCATGACCTTAAGAGTATTGCAGAGGTTTTGTTTTTGTTATGTAACATAAAGTTTTATTGGGCTGCATGGACACTCTTACATTAAAACAGAGCAGTGTTAGCAGTGTATGCATCCTTTATGATATACTACACACAAACTGACTAAATGCCAATGAATGAACACTTGGCCTTTGTTATTCTTTCCTTTAAAAGTTCATTAATTTATATAGCTACATCTAACCAGTTTTATTTTTTAATCCAGGTGTTTCTTTCTAAATCAGTTGTCAATTCAGTTCCAGGTGACATCAGAGGTCTTAAAAAAGTTTTATCATACTGTCTGAAACCTGCAGATACCCTGGAACTACATTATTTCTGACATTAATGATTTCTGGTATTCATTGTTTTTGTCCAGTGTGTTCTTCAGCCATGTTGGAGAGGCCTTACTGCTGTATTCTGAGAGGGAATCTCAGCTGTGATGAGACGACGGCAGCTCAAATGAGTCTATAACTTGCACTTCATGACTTTTGTACAATGCCTTTTTTTTTGTCCATTCATCTCAACTCATCCGTGCCTTGATAACCAAAATAAAATTATTTGAATGTATATTAACTACCTCTGGTATGTTTAATTTAGACATTTTTGATGAGTACTTGCAAAAATGTATGATTTGATAACACAAGAGAGTGTGAAATGGTGCAGAACTTTTAAAAGGTGTTCTTCCACCTGTAATAATGTCTCCCTGATTTAACCGGATGTAAAAATTTGTGTCAGTACTCCCTGTTAAAATTGTGTTTTTTTTAAAAAAGGGAGTTGGCAAGTACATGATAATAAGGATTTACAGTTTTAAATGCAGGTAGTGAGCACATGAGGAAAGTGGTGTACATAAGGATGTCCTGCCATATTTGATCATAAGGCAGCAGAGGCACTTGGATCCAAAGATGAGGATCTGTGGTACTGAAAAGCTGGACTCTCAACATGACACTGGGTTATATGGTTAACATTTTCAAAATACTTCCAACAGTTTAAAAAATGTACATTTATTTATCCAAATATATTCAAAGCACCAAAGGTTCATCTGAAATACACAAACATGTACACAAAACAAGCTGACAAACTTTCATCTATCCCTAGTGCTGTCTATCCAGCAGTGTGGCACAGGTTTCCCAGGCTCCCAAGCATGCAAAAACAATCACACAGATACCTGACGCAAGGCACAGCCCTCAAGAGCTCAAGTCAAAGAACACTGGCATACGGATCAATCTGCCTGTACTGAGGCGCAGAGAGATGGGAGATGGCCACATACTGGAAACCCTGCCAAATCTCACAGAAACTGAATAGACTGCACGATGGATAACTGGGAAAATATCTTTTTTCTCTATTTTGGATGAACTGCTCCTTAAAGATAATCACCTGCGGTACAAATACAAATTAAAAAAGACTCATGTATAAATAAGTTCTGTCATTACAAATTTCACAGTTTCAAATTAGTGTCAAGCCTCTTTACAAAAGGTTAAACAGGTAAAATAAGATTGTTTTGTTGAAAAAAACCTTTTCTTGTTAGGTGTCCCTCTCTTTGCTTTTTGGGGAGAACAAAGCGTTGAAAGGTTGTCTTCTCCGTAAGCGTGCCTGTGGATTCTTCTCTTCCTTGATATAACCTGGGAGGAAAATGTATCTCAGTGCTCAAGATAAAATTAGAACAATCATTTGTTTCAGCTGGAGAAGAGTTTAGCACAACTCTCTTTGGTATTGGACTCACTTTCTCAGCTGATAGTACAACACAAATCGTCTGACAGTTACACTAAACAGCAAGCATTGTAAGTCCAAACTTAATTGCCTTTTTCATTGATTGTCATTGTGAGGTGCTTTTTTATTAAGCTTGAGACTTGATTATATATGCACTTGGTGTGCTTAGAAGAAGATGAAACTTTACTGATCCCTGTGGAGAAAATATGTTAGAAAATTCTTCTTGACCATCCTTTATAAGCAGCGTCTGCATCTGGATTTCTATTCAGAGAACAGTGAAAAGTGATCCACTAACCTCTTTCAATGCAGGTTTGAGTTGATGGGAATCCAACTTCCCAGAAGTTTTCAGGAGTACACGGAGGAATATAGCGGAAGCGATGCCTTGAACAGGCAGACAGCTTCTTTTGTCTTTCCTCTTCTGGGAGATGGGCATAATACTGCGGGAAGACATTGTCTTTTAAAAGATACCGAATGCAAAAATATATCAATTTAAACTTCATGATGAAGAAAGAACTCACAGTTTCACACTCCTTGCACGTGCTACCCTTCAGTTTTCGTCTTTCGTCTTTCTTGCGAACTACTGCCACATGTGCAAATGTTGGACCTCTGATCCAGGGAGAGAAAAGTCACATTGTAGAGAGTCTCAATTGTCTGTTGTCAAAATGAACTTGTGAAATACCTGGGATGCTCCAACAAACAGATGACTTAAAGTATCATCTGTTGCTACATGTCTCACAAATGTATCAGCTTTCCTCACATTATAGTCAGATACATTTATTTATACACAAAGGACATGCACAGTTAAAAACTGATTATATGGACAATGATGAACCAGAGTGAGCACCACACAAATAGGCTCATACTGGCAATTCAGATAGTTAGGTACCAAGCCACAGAATTTCAATTAAAAAACATAAACAGACAAACTGTGATGCCATGGTGTCTGAAAGAAAGAAAAAGAAAGAAAGAAACTTTGGCAATCAGTGTTGACCCCCCAGATCCCAGGCCCACTCACCTTGCTTTGTTTTCTTTACTCTGAGCTGGAGAGTCTTCAGGAGGATTGTGCTCTTTTTAGAACAGATGAAAAGAAACTTCTGCTTAAGAACCGAAACTCAACTTTGTGTAAAACACAGATGAAATCAATCATCAGTCAACTGATAAAGAGTAAAACCCTTAAAAGTCCTACCGTCTTCCTCCTCCTCCTCCTCTTCATCATCATCATCATCATCATCATGATCACCATGCTGATGAGGGGGTTGGGCCTGGCTGGAAGGTGACATGTTGTAAGACTTGTACTCTCCATAGGCAGTAGTGTCAAACATTTGATCCAAACTGTCATCTGCCCTCTTACATGCACCTGGAAAAGCAGATGGATGAAGTTGCACGAATGCTAAAACTAGAAGAGAACAGATACATGTTCAACTGCTGTAAAATGTTACTTATAGTGGCTGTTGGTTGCTTGTTCTCACATAGCTTTATTATCTGTCTGCGCTTATGTTTCATTTTTATGTGTCTGATAAACCATCAACCTGCCCAGGGACTGCAGGTGGAAATTAGCCTGTGTAGCCAAATCTGGCACATTAACATGATGGACTCAAGTGCCCATGTTCATTAATGTGCATTGTCCTTTTTAAATACAATAAACATAAATATGTAACCGCCATCAATCAGCCTTAGGGAATTTTCCGAATAAGATCTCCTGATTATGACGTAAACGGTTTGTGTGATTATAATTTGGTGGCTTTTTGTTGTTACCAGACACACGGCTGTCTCCGTGTGGGACCCCCTCGTCCTGAGGCTGGAGCAGGCTGTGACTGATCAAAGTGCAGTCATTATCCACCGGCTCCACATGCTGCTCCTTTTGTTAAAGCAGACACAGCACAGTGTCAGGTCACAGGGTCCAAATACAGCTCTCCAAGTGTATCAAGTATGATCAGTGAAGATGACAAGATTACCTTTTAAACCCCATCTCTAACAGTTGCCTGTAAATGTACGGCTCATATTTCCACCAGATTTCATCCTGATGCTTTTCTACCTGAGAAGCAGCCTGATGAACAAACTCTGAATTTTATACTAAGCGTTGAAACTTTTAATTCATTACTCTCATGTTACATTTGGGCAAGTAAATGTTCTACATAATAGAACCCTAACCCTAACTAAAGAGTAGAGACCACATGACTGCAGTTGTGCAGAGGGTAGTGTGACTGTACCTGGTCAGCAGCGCAGGACTCACTGTCATACATGGACAGAATCAGTGCTGGGTCAATACTCCACATGGGCTCCACATGGTACTTCCCTTCAGGACAGGAAAACTATTATGCATTTACACACAACTGAATGTACAGGGCTGTGACAGTAAGGATTTTTTCTTAACACAGTGAAAAAGCAACATATCACCACACCACTACTACCGGCCAGTATCTCCAGAACCAGTCCTCCTAGTGACTTGGATCAAAACTGCGCCTGAGGATCTCTGAACTGCTAGTCTTTGTCTCGTGTCTCTACGACCTTCTGTTCTGGAGAGATAGGATTCTGAAAATTTTCACATATCGCAACTTGACTTTTGGATGAGTCACTGGAACCAAACCTACTAGCTACTCAGAACCAGTGTCCACCTGGAGTGTGTTTTGGCGCTTTGAGCACACTTTTTTTTGTCCTGTCTCTATGAGCTTCTGTTCCAGAGTTATAAAGTTTTGACACTTTTTACACACATTTTTACATATCTCAAATTGACTTTTGGACATATCTCCAGAAGCCAACCCCCTAGTGACTCAAAACCAATGTCCACCAGGGGGTTTTGGGTTCTCTGAAGACACTGTTTTGTCCCTTACATCCAGGTATATACAATTTTGACACTTTCACATATCTGAAATTGACATTTGGTCCATAAAAAAATGTAGTGATGACGGTAATAATGAAATACCGGAAATTAGCTTAAAAAATGTCAGATAAACGTTAACATGCATCAGGCCTGAGAACTCACCATCAGCTGGGCCGGGTGGAGCGAGGGAGGCATTCACATCCTGCAGGGGGGTTCTTTTCTTGCCAACACTGTGACTGTCCACGTCTCCGTTCACGTCTTCGTTAGTCTTCCTGTGTGTCCTCTTGGGAAAAGGGCTGACACAGGAACCATCTGACTTGTGGCCTGAAGCTCCGTTTTGTGCTGACAGAACCTATAATTAGTTAAAGGATCAGCAGGGCAATTTAAAGGCAAGCTTAAGTATTAATTTATTACAGAATCAAAATAAATGTGTAATGTATAAATATAAAGTGTAATACATATTAAAAAGGGAGCATTACATAATCTATGGCTTTTATCAACCTTGACTGGGGAGTCGAATCACTCCGACTCTAAAAAAGCAGCATTCTACTGACATGGGCTGGCAAATGTTTTTCACTTTCAAACAGGTATGCAGTATTGGTGTTGGACTTTCAGTTTATCCAAACACACACATCAGCCTTTCAGACACAAATCCCACCTTGTGGTCGGGTGGCTCCTTGAGAGGGGTGGAGGGACGTTTGATCAGCTCAGGCACCGTCTGCTGGCCTTCCTTCTGTTTCTTCTCTTCCTGTGCCTCCTGGTCCTCCTCCTTCCTCCGTTTGGCTATGTGAAGGTAGCTATCGCCTGAGCCCCGCTTGACGCTGGGCAGCAGAGACGGGGACCTTTCCATGGTCGAGTCCAGACAGTGGGTCAGTGTGGATGAAGATGCAAGGGAGGGCTGATAAAGCCTGAAAGTAGATCCACAGATATGCACATGTTTTGAGATGTTTTTCAGTTTGATCACTGAAATTCACTGAAAATGATGAGCAAACTGACTAGGAATTAAGAAGATACCCAGAGGAAGTGCCATGGCAGTCCAATAGTCCACTCAAGTGTGCCAATGTGTAGAATAAAAGCCAAAAAAAAAAAAAAAAAGCTATAAAACTTGGCAATTTGGCAATAAACATTAAGTTTTTATTCTTTTTTTTCTTAAATTGTTTTCCAATATTTTTGAATTTCAGGTCTATTAACTTCATTCAGGGCTTTCTTAACCATAAACTCTGTGTTTTAGACTGTCCTGCCAATAGCTTTTGTAATTTCTTGTGATCAGTCATCAAATGAAAAAACTGATCATAGGATTATTATTATCCCAAATTTCTTCTGCACAAAATAACTTATTTATTTAGTTATTTAAAACAAGCAAACTGAGTTATAGTAGTATCTAACAGAACTACTAGTAAAGTCATCGCCTGAATGATACTCTCAAGGAGAGGAACACACTTGGTAAAATCAACTCTTCAGTCTAAATCAGACCAGCAACCTTTGATGTTTCTATAGATGGAAAAACTAAATCTGGATTCAAATACTGGGTGATTATATTCACTTTCCACAATATGCTGTCCACTTTCAGTTAAATTACACAAAATAAATATATTCAAATCTTTCAGAATTTTGAATTAATAATGTGACTGGGCTGCTGATGGGTATCTGAGATGTCCATGTCGTGTTCACTGTTCAACTCTGATGTTACTTGAAATAACAGTAAGTTTTTTTTGTTTTTTTTATTCACATAAGGAGAGACTGGCCACAGCCAAGGTTTCAATTTCAGTGATCCTTAATGTCATAATAATGTCATTACTAGTGTGGATGCATTCTGTTCCAGTCACTCTCATTCCTACCTTAAACGACCTTTACACTTATTGGGAGACTTTGAGCTGCTCTGCAGGCCTGGAGCTGTCTCTGTACTCTGAGGATGAAAAAGAAAATCCAGACAAGAAAAATCTCAGACATAGCGCAGAAGCTGGAATACCTTTTGGTCACCAATTCAATGACAAAACAAATCAAGACACATTTTTACACATTTTTACCATTTGCTTCCAAATTGCTCATTTTATAAAGCAGATATCTGTTTAACCTTGTTCACTGTCAAATTGTAATGCATTATATTAATCAGTGAGTCTCATGAAATGTACTGTTCATGAATAATAACAGTCTAATAACTGATCCTTCACTGTTTGTCTTTGCAGCTTTCTTGTGCCAGAGGATTAGCAAATTAGCCAGATAACTTTCAAAAGTGTCGCTGAATATCTTATGAAAACTTGTCTGTTATTAGCAAAATGTCATCGGGACTCATTATCCTTCACCTAACATGCAACCTTTGTCTTACAGGCCCCAATCATGTCACTCAGGATACAGCATAATCTTTTCCACAGTTTTCTAGCTCATTTTCTTCTCCTGTTTTGTGGAATACCTTCCAGGTGTGACCCGACTGAAATCTCCCTGACTTCAGAGACTGACACTATTCTGCAGACAGAACAGTGCCTGAGATAATTCAACCAAAAAGTCAACATTCACTAATCTTTCCAAATGACAGAAATAAAGCTGCAGTAACTGTTTAGCAATCAAATCTGAAATGCTAACTGCAATTGTTGGCACATGGCAGCTGACTTTGACATTTTTTTTTTTTTTTTTTATTAAACAAGAGCCGGACTTCAGAATCGGCTCCAGGTATCTCCTCACGACTCAGTGTGAAAGGAACTGTAGCTCACCAGGCAGTCAGGAAGGTCAAAGCCACAAGTCTCAGCCACCACCTCCTCCAGAGGGTGAGTCATGTCTTTTGAAATGAAACAGAAAGAGCTGTTCAGCCATCTATATCTTTTTACATGCTGTGCTAGGCAACTCTGAACATCATTAGCCCCAAACTAGCCAGAGATGAAACTGAAATAATCAATGCAAAGCTGCTGTTTACAATTAATAGACAATAAAGTACGCACAACAGGAGTCATAAAGTAAGTAAAGCCTTACTCAAGGTCTGGGATGTGTCCATCTGGCATGTTTCGGGTACGAGTACATCTGCTTTGCCATGGTTCTCCGAAACCTCAAGAGACTCCTTTTTCAGCTGAAGCTGCATCTCTACCAAAAGACAACAGAATTCGTTTAGTCAGCATCTGTGTACGGGTGCCACATCGAGGCCAGACGTGAGCTTACAAACGCACCACTGAAGAGCGAGCTGTGAGAGTGCGGCAGGGGCGTCTCGGCATAGCGAACATGCTTGCTTGTGCTGTTATTTTTGCGTCTCTTCAGTTTGTTTGCCACGGGCAAGGAGCTGGGCAGGATCGGCGAATCTGGAATGACGCCATCTTCCTGTTCCGGAGAGGTCTGCTGTGGCTCCGGGCTGCTAAAAACAACACCAGTGATGCTTAGCTTGGAGATGTTGGACATGGCCTCAGTATTTCATTAGGAATTCGTTGGTTTTGCATCCTCAGAAGTGTGTGGAAACTGAACCACCACCTGAAAGTTTTTGAAGCAAATCCCGCCCTACCACCTTGAATCCCACTGCCACACAAAATCAAACTTTTCTTCCAACTCCCCGTGTATTCATGCTCTTGTTAGAAGATGTGCTCAATCTGGTTTAAGGTGGTTCCACTAATATTTACAGATAAGATGTGGGTAAAATGCAGAAAAAAATGTTTGTGCATTTTTCTAAGTCTCCTTTTTTTTTAAACATGATTTGACAGTAGTTTACAGTCACAATCAAGAGCTGAAGGAGCAGTACAAAGCCACTGTTACTTAACATGTGGAAAACAGACGGTAAGTAATAGAGCCATTTATCAAATGAGGCTATTACACTGTTTGTGACACCGTGCCTCAATAATGCTGAAGACACAAACTCACCGAGACATCTTCAGTTTTTCCAGCTCAGCGTTTAGCCTTCTGTTTTCGTCCTCAAGGCTGTTTTTTTCATTCTCTGCAGAAAAAAAAATGGCAAACCACAGAATAGTGAAGTAAAACTGAAGCCAAACTTGCTGAATACAACATCTGGCACGGACCTGCTGCCTGCGCTAACATGGCCACCCACTGATGCCAGAAAGTACATTGTCACATAGCCAAAGGTCATATTAGGTGACAGCTCTGCCCCTTAAGTCATGTGCAGTCTCCATCAATACACGTGTGATCTAAAATACCATAGGTACAGACAAGTCCCAAAACTGTAGGAAGCAAAACCACAGGTGAGCCGAAATCTCCATTCATACGTACTGGCCTACACCAAACCTGCATGTTTTTCAGGGTTAGGGTTCTATCCTCTTTTTCCCAGTTTACATCAGAATCAAGCAAAAGGAAGAGTTGGATTCATTCATTCATCAAGTGTATGATGAGACATAATTTTCTACTTAATCTCTATGATGTTTAAGACACCACCACCAAGCTGATGAAAGGCCTAATAAACGTATCAAATCAGAATACAGGGTCTGACTTAATTTTTATTTATTCGGTCTTTTTCTCTTTGTAGGATATCATCATTCATCAGAAAAACAGGATCTTTTCCAGCATCTTCCGACTCACGTAAATTTGTCACGTGATACAATCCACACATCTGTATTTATTCCTACAGTAGACAATAAAATAGAATAATGAGTAAACTCACTGAGCGTTGCGATGAGGAGCAGATTCTGATTCTGGTTATTTTTCATGGTTTCCTCCAAGATGGCGCATCGATCACACACACCTTCCCGAAGCCTGGAACAACAGGGAAGAGTTTTTCTTTACTAAAGGAAACCTTTCTTGACTAAAGTGCTGGTTGCATAT
>OMLB01016051.1:0-11270 GCA_900302555.1 Myripristis jacobus | reverse complement strand
CACACACACACACACACACACACACACACACACACACACACACACACACACACAAATACCAATTCCTGTCCCACCCAAGATTGTAACTGTATGAAGGATCAAAATGGTAAATGACATCCTCCTGAAAAAAAAAAGTTTAAATAACAGAACTTGTACAGCCTTTGTATTGCCTCTTTTGTAGAAAATGTCATTATATGAGCCGTGGCTGAGACTGCCGGCCAGCTGAAAGGAGTCCTTACCAGTTGGGAAGGCTGGGTTAGCCCCTGGGTAGACGTTTGGGGTGTATGCTGGAGCGGCTGCGGCGTAGCCAACAGGGAATCCAGCTTCCAGGATGGAAAAAAAAAAACATGCAAGAACTTTTACTGCTTTCCTTGTTATTACAATATTTGGTTAAACCATTATACAATGACATACATGTAAAATTACCTGGGTAGCCAATGCCCTTAGGATTGGCATAGGGGACCCCTGTTGGTGCGGGGCTGTATACAGGATTCATATTTGTGGCCTGCTCACACAGGCTGCAATGAAAAGAGCGCAGAAACTTTGAGTTTCTATGATTACTGTCTTTAGAAATTTGTAGAGTTTTTACAGCAAAACTAAGCTTTGGTACAGTGTTGGTGTGCACAGTTACCTGGGCGTTATATGAGTCCACATGTTAGTGAAATATCCTCATTAGTTGCTCTGTGCTCCACTGGACTGCTAATCCATAATACTGTATTTGGGTCTCTGCATTCACTTCTACTGTGCAGCAAAACGGCTTCAAAAATGACATTTTAAGTCCTGGTACCCATTTTTTAAGTAACTTAAACAGTTCTTTTCTTGTTATTTTTCTATTTGAATTAGAAAGTAGATCCGGCAGATTGCATCTGCAGGAAACTAGTAACTTTACACCAGGAAGAAACAACCTGATAGTACTTTCACAAATAGCCTAACTGTAGTTACACACAAAAGAACGGGTACCGGGGCTTGTGTTTTTCATGTTGACATAATCCGCTTTGTGTTCATCTATGTGCTGAAAGTGATATTTTGGGAGCTGTTTTGCTATAGAAGTGAATAGAGAGACACAAATAAAGTATTGGGTATCAGCAGCCTAGGGAGGCACAGAGCAGCTAATGAAGATATTTCACCACCATGTGGACTCACATCCAGGTAAACATACAACCCAAGACTCTACCAAAGTTCATTTCTGCTTTAAAAAACATACTGCTCACACTGTGTGTCATGCATCACATCAGTACATGGTATAGACCAATATTTAGGGTTCTGGGAGTAGAATGGTTAGTGGCAGAAAACACTGCATTGCAAAAATCAGTGCATCGCTGCTGAACAGGGTGGAGAGTCACACAGGTGACCTCAGACTCAGCATATTCAATTAGAAATTAATTTCCCCTGCATTTTTTTTTGCACAGTCCAAACATGTTCATAGACAGACAACACCATAGTACTATGCTTATGTCCTAAAAGTTATCTATGATGTGATATGTATCAAATGGCACATATGATGAAAATGGCGCAGCAAGGCAGTGTCATTTGGTGCAATGTATCAGTGCTACTGTAAAATTCCATAACTTTCCAAGTCTTGCCCTGACTAGCTTGGAGCATTTTCAGAGCCTAAACAGAGTATGCCTTGATGCATTTTCTCATTTTTAAGCTCAATCAGTCTGACTTCCTCTACAGTTTCACTTGCTGTGGAACAAATAGTGATGCAAAATAGAAAACAGCTGAAAACGTAAATCTAACTTGCAAGTAGTAAAATACAATCTTGTTAGAGCCATTTGTGAAGTTCCCTGACATTCCTGTCAGGAATACACCTCTGAAAGCTCCATAAGCAGTGGGAGCCTGCAGCTGCTCCACATGATGCTCATTAGCTGGAAATCAAATAATATTTGCTTGTAAGCTATCTTCTAGCTGTGATCAACAGCCATGACATGACTCTACAAATCGTATCATTCAATTATCATATCTTCCTAAGTCAACGATTAGTACACTTTTATAGCTCTCACGGGTTGATAAAAATGCTAAATAACAGCAGTCCTACCATGGACTGCTGGTAAAATATACACAGCATCGACACGCTCCGTTGCTCTTCAAGGTGAGCCAATACTGCGAATTCCATAGTAAAAATCCGGCAATTTAAAGCGTCGCTGCTTACAAGCAAAGTTACACTTAAAAAAAACGTTTGTTTCAGCATTTGCATTTTTCTTGACGAAGCTCTCTTCATTTCGGCAGTCACTAATTACACCAAGGAGCAATAAAACTACATTCTTATCAGTTATTGTGATGTGAGTCGTTTCAAACAAGACGCGGTAAGCTGCTGACGTTAGTTTCCAGGAGCCTTAAGCAATTCTAAAAATTCACATTTTATCGGGAAATGTGTTGCTTTGTGGATTTTCTGTATGCTGGAGTTAGCAATGACTCCTAACAATACATGGTTTCCAATTATATCCCCCAGTGTGGACACTGTGTGCGGATAACCAAGGCCAAACTCAACTGCCAGGTTTTGGAATGGAGGTTCTCAACAAATATGAGAGCTGGCGCGCAGCGGGGCTTTGGGACTATATTAGCAAGCTTAGCAGTGTGTGTAGCTGACCCAGCCGCTGCTGTAACGTTATATACGGATGCTTCCTGTCACCGGTATGCTCCGGTGTGCAAACCAGAGTGCTATACATCCGTCTGACAGCCGAACGCACTTGGCCGGGTGCAGATAGCAGACAGACGGGGGCGGCTTGTCAACAGGCCGCATATCACAGTGAGACAGCCGGACTAGCAGGTCGGCTCTGCAGCGGCGCCTGTCCCGGACCAAAACAGACACACACACCTCTCAGTCCCAACACGTCTCCAAAATAACTTACTGCTATCTCCTTTGACCGCCTGGAAGTCCACACCTTCTCCCGCTTGATGGAAAATAAAAGACGCTAGCTGGTGTTTGGCTTCCCGCAGATGCTTTGCTGAACTCTTTTGAGCACCCCGCGTCACTTCCGTCTACCTTGTCACGTGGTGGCCCAATCCAAAATAATACACATAGCTGTAATAGGGACAACGTCTCTAAATCGTATTGGATTGTGTTTTATATTCATAAACACACCGCAAATCGATGCAAATGTTTCTCTCACAATTTCCTGAACGTATTGATAAAGTCAAAGACAAAGCATTTATTATCAGAGTCGTTTTGACAGGTGATATATCTGTCCAGCCCCGCACCCTCTCCCCTTTAAACCCCCCTTTTCACTATTTCTGTCATTTCTAAATTCTCCCTGAATGTATTGTGGAATTATCCGATGTTGCTGTGATAATAATCGCTGACCTCTATTTTTTTTTTTTTTTTAACATATGCTCAGTTTCTTATGTCTGTGTTTATTGTTGTAATGTTCTGTCGGATTAATGCACATATTTAGACATAATGCACAAACTTTTTTCGCAAATTTCTAAGGCATTTATTTTTATATTTCTTATTTGTTTTTTATTTCTTAGAATTTAATTCTTCTCTTGAGAATTTGAGCAACTGGCCCAATTTTAGTAAGTCTTAGAATCAGGGTCAATAAGTATTTCTAAATCTGTTTTTCCGCAGTTACTTCTGCTATCATGCATTTTATCTTTAATGCACATTTGAGCAAAAACTAACCTTGAACAAAATTAAGCATAAAATGTAGGTTGTGCAATAGATGTTTCACCAATGCTGAAACAGGAGCACGGCTAGAGCAGCGTCTGCAAACTGACTCCAGAGCTCCCATCAAAGCGCACTCATTATTGTCAGATCTAGTGTCCTTGCAGGCGATCAAATTTTTAAATCTAGGCTGAGGCTTCTCATGGTCTAACGCCGAATAAGTGTAGTATTTTTTCATATTTAAGTAATTAAAGTTTAATTACCGACAATTTTAGAAATAGTTTTAATGTCTGTTTGGTTGCAATGCAATAATTTCATTCCATCTTTCAGGACCTTGAGGAATCGCTTCCTTTCAGCCATTGAGCTGGGCAGGGTCCATACTGTTTTGGTTTTACTACAACCTCTGCGTGATTTTGCGGGTAAAATGCCGAGACGTTGCCTATATTAGACATCAGTCTATGGTGTAGGGTGAATATATTTCGTCGGCTGGTGTCGTCGATAAGAAATAAAAGGCCTATCATGTCTGGAGCGGCCGCCGGAGGAGGCTCCTCCTGTCTGGGCGCAGCAGCCGCAGCCAGTTGCAGCAGTGCCGGGGCTTCGTACGCTGCTGCGGCGGGTGGAGGTGCAGGGGTGGCCGGGAGACTGCCCGGCCGGGTCCTGGAGCATATTTTCTCCTATTTGGACTTGGCCGATTTAATGCGGTGCTCGCTGGTGTGCTGGCACTGGAACAATATCCTGGCGGATGAAAACAGCGAGGTGTGGCGCAGCCTCAGCACCCGGACTCTGAGCGAGGAGGCTTTGCGGTCTGACATCCTGTGTAACCTGCCGACCTACAAGGGGAAAGTAGGTTTACCAATGTACCCCCTCATCCCCGCCGTTCTGGCTTTGACAATCAAAACAGCGTGCCTCCATTCAAATAATGTGCATGTTGTATGTTCCCTTTGTATCCACCAACTACCCAGCTCTAAAACACGACTTAAGATGTTGAATGAATCCAAAGGAAGCACTCTTCTCTTCGGCATGCATCCAATACACCGACCAGCATTTATGTCAACACCAGTTCAACTTCAAGAATGGGTCTCGTCCTTATACTCGCGTTAAAAAAGAAATTTGATTTAAATAGAGCCCTGCTTGGTGGATTATTGTGTGCCGAATTAACCAGAAGAACCCATTAATGTAGTATATGTTCTTAAGCCGTAGACTAAGGTGTGTATGTCAGCCTATAAGAAAGTCAGCATTAAACTGCCAAAATTTTCAGTGCAGTTTGGTGTAACTTTGCCCTTGAAATGACAGAAGGTAGACGTTTTGCTGTCATGTCAGGCAGATTTTTTTCTGTGTTGTTTGACTCTCAGTGTGAAGCCTGTGATTTGAATAGGCATTCTTATTCAGTCTGTAGCTGGTATTCTGTTAAGCGAATTAAATATTAGTGAATATAAGCTGTTCTTCATTTTGCTGGGGGCCAACTGGAACCTGCAAAGGCCCCTGGAAGTCTCACATGACATATAATGTTTAAGTGAAACTTTTCATATGGAGTTGTTGCTCTTAAGATCTCTTGATATAGACTTAGATGGATTGTGTCATCATATGTAATCTTATGTAACTATCAATTCACTGAACTGTTTTCTGTTGTCAAAATTGTCACTATTGAAAAATAATCAAAATGTACCTGATTATTCAGAAGCTTGGAGCTGTAAAGTCCTGATACATTTTACACATCTCCAGGGTTCAGTTGTAAATGAGATAGATTTAAGAATTTGACATTTCATTGAATTATCTTCTGCTTGTTGCAACATGTGTATGTTGAATTTACTAGTGGGCCCTAACAGCTGTGGAAAAGTTTAGTTGTTTTTGTAGGGATGCGCGATATCGGATTTTGGTCGATATCTGATATGCTAATATTTTCCAACTCTTTTGGCCATTTGCCGATGCTGACACTGATACATGCACATATTTTTTTCACCTAATGGCAGATAAAGGCAAGTCTGTCTTGTAGTGGAATGAGCATTTTATTAAGGCTACTCTTATTGTCTGGAAGAAGCAGACATAAAATACAATACTTTTTAAAATGTACACACTCACCAGGCAAAAATAAGAAAACTGCTTCAGTTCAGGTTATGTAAAACCTGACATTTTTATTTTTATACAACATTTTCTTTCAAACAAATCTATAAGAATCATCCTACTGAAACAGGCTTGGCCGATCCTGACAATATCCACAAACAGGGCAAATATGACCTCTCACATATCTGTGCATCATATTGGCAGAAATTTTCATTTTGGGCCAATAATGATATTTCATTTTAAAGTTGATATTGTCATACTGATGATGTGCCGATAGTATCGTGCATCCCTGTTTTTTTGTTGTTGTTGTTGTTGTTTTTAAATCTGACATTACTGTTGCTTACATAATTCTTTTTTTACTTATTATAAACTGTAATCTCAAAATAACTCCTGGAATACACTGAGCAGCCGCCAGCCTGTTGTATCTTAATCATACCATTATTCTCTTCCACAGCTCAAGTCCTTCCAGCACGCTCTGAGCTCGCACGACTGCTCACGCAACGTTTACGTGAAGAAGAACGGCTTCACCCTGCACCGCAACCCCATCGCCCAGAGCACGGACGGCGCGCGCGGCAAGATCGGCTTCTCCGAGGGGCGTCACGCCTGGGAGATCTGGTGGGAGGGGCCCCTAGGAACCGTGGCCGTGATCGGCATCGCCACCAAACGGGCGCAGATGCAGTGCCAAGGCTATGTGGCCTTGCTGGGGAGTGACGACCAGAGCTGGGGCTGGAACCTGGTGGACAACAACCTGCTTCATAACGGGGAGGTCAACGGGAACTTCCCCCAGTGCAACAACGCACCCAAATACCAGGTAGGAGCTCTGCCCGTTAGGGATGGGAAAAAGTCGATTCACTTAAGTATTGCGACACTTTTTGGTGCAATTTTTTAATCTATTTATTGTTATTTAATCAATTTATAGTAAAGATATTGGGATCATGTGAAACTAGACAACCTAAGGAATCTGTTGGTACCAAGCATGGTATGCTAGGTTGCCGGCAAGGGAACTAAGTATTGCTCCAAAGTTAGGCTACATTTTGGCGAGGAAAAACTGCCATGGTCATTTTCAAGTGTTCCCTTGACCTCTGACATCTGAATGATATCTGGTGTCCTCACGACTGGTTTGACTGGAAAGCTGAGACTCTTGTGGATTCAATGAGCCACATTTGATTCATGTGTGATGATGTTAGCCCCCGTAGCAGCCATTTCACTGTAGTGAGACCTAACCCTAACCCAAAAAACAAAAATCACAATCATAATATTGAATCACAATACTTAAGAATCCCAATACATATGGAATTAGCACCCAAGTATCGTGACACTATCAAATCAGGAGAGAAACATGTTGTCCCAGCCCTGCCTGTTCAGTGACTATGTCATTTGTACATTGCTGGTCCTTTGTGTCTTTGTAATCCAACCCTATCGTGTGACCCTGTTTGTCTGCAGATTGGGGAAAGAATACGAGTGATTCTAGACATGGATGACAAGACTCTGGCGTTCGAGAGGGGCTTTGAGTTCCTGGGAGTGGCATTCCGTGGACTGCCCAAAGCCTGCCTGTTCCCCGCCGTGTCCGCAGTGTACGGCAACACTGAAGTCACCATGGTGTACCTGGGCAAGCCTCTGGACGGCTAGAGGCAGAACAATCTGTGCCACTGCCAAACTGACGGGAGCGCTGGACTGGCTGCCTACAGTTTGCACCTTGTCAGAAGGTTTTGTTTTTAGGCCAAGAGGCCCACTGTCACGATTCTTCCAAACAGAATGACTTTGTTTTCTGACACAAAGAGAACTCTGCGTTTGTACCAGAGCTGGAATTAAATCCAGAGTCGATGTTTTGTGATCACTGGAACGGGGTAAAGGAATGGGGGGGGGCTGTCATGGAGATATTTCCATATCAACATTGAAGTATCAGTTTTACATGCTGGGGGGGGAGGCATAGGTTTGTGTCAGGGATTACTTGAGATTTGCTCGAACAAGGCCAAAACAATTACAAACCATGGCGAATACTTTTACAACATCATGTTAGCAAATCATACACTTATTATCAAAGGGTAGCCGATGTACGACGACACTGAAGCGGCTCATCGTGGTTTAACAGCTGAAAACGACACTGAGGACTGGATCATAATGGTTTCTTGCCAAAACAATGTACAGTGATACTTGCATAGAGGACATGTAGGCCAAAGTCTGCATCGACATGTGGACTTTATTGCTTTAAACGCTTTATATCGGCCTATGGACTCTAATGTTCTGCAAATACTCCCAGAAACCACCTGAACGCGTCAGAAACTATACCTGTATAATATGACTGTGTAACCTTTTTAATGTGCTATTGTAGTATTACACACTATTTATTTCTCGGTTTTATCCATGGTACTGTTGATGGGGTTATCAGGCCTGAAAATAAAGTCTACATGGTGCCAGTCTTAGATGTAAGAATAAAGACAGCTTGATGCTTGTGTGTTGGTGTTTGTGAGTACAGTTTGTACACAGCTGACCAATCACACTGCACGCTTTTTTCCTCTGTGGTGTCTGAAGCAGCCACCTGTGCTTCCGTTTGTGGCATCTCGTGTGTGTGAAGGCACGTGAACCAGGCTCATCAGTCATTAGTCATCAGAGTTGAACTTTTTGATGCTTTTTCACACATCCAGTTCCTTTAATTTATGAATTGAATTAATTAATTATGAATACTTGTCTTGTATTTTTTAAAAACTTTTTTTGGTGCTAATTTTCTGGTAATATTTTTACTAATTTTATAATTGTATGTTGTTATTATTGTTACATTTTGGTTTGTTTTTAGCTTTGGTTTGTTTTTTGGTCCTTTTTGGTCATTTTCTTCTAACTTTTATAATTTCTTACACATTTTTTCGCTGTTTTTTGCCAGTTTGCCCGTCACCTTTTTTTTCACCATACCTCTTGAAAGAAACTAAGTGAATCTGCTCAGGTTTCACCTTGAAAGCTTAGGGGGAAAAACACCAGAAAATCAGCAAAAAAAAAATGACCTGGAAATTTGCACAAGTGTTTTTAAAAAATGACACGAAAACTATATAATTATTAAAATGATTTATTTAAACTTAACCTGCGATGGACTAGTGGCTTGTCCAGGGTGTTTCCCTGCCTTCCTCCCACTGCACACTGGGATGGGCGGCTGTAATTAGGGGCTTGGAAAGTGAATGAATGAATGAATATTTAAGCTTCAGATCACTGTTGCTAAATCAATGTCAAAAGCACCCCTGCACCCTTCATAAGTGTTTTAAACACATAAGTTGATTGGCTACACACAGGAGACATGCAGAACTGCAATAATTCATTGCTTATGCAGTCTGTTTCTGTCACTGAGGAAATGAGTTAGCCAGCACATACATCAGCTGAGAATGCATGAAACGCTCATCAGGGCCGTGCTCACCATGCAGATTTTCATGTGTTTGACTGTAGAAATGTGAAGCAGGATGGTGCTGAGCAGTGCCTTTCCTGGATCAATAAAGGCTGGAAAGTAGAAATGCATTTCACTTGGGGTTTCCAATATCAGCTGCAGAGAGGCGCTATAAAGTAACAGTAATGTGCTGATGATATATCCACCTCGGAGGACAGGCTGTTACAAAACTGCACAAGCACTGCATTGTGTAAGGTTACGCTTACATGTCACACAGCCACTTGACTCAAGAAGCAGCTGAAACTGGATGCAGCAGCCACAGCCTCATGATCACCAAGAGGCTTGATGCCTGTACTCAGATCTGACAGAGACAGTGCAGTTAAAGGCACATTTACAGGCTTATTTGTGAGTTTTAGTGAGCACAACTTACTGTGAGTACATCTTTTATCTGTTTTCATTGAGATTTCATTGCCAGGTGTGAAAGGAATCTTTGATCATTTCACTAACCCATTCATCTCAGCCAAGCTTAAAGGACCATATCAGTGATTTTGCATGTTCAGTGTAATATCTACAAATCTATACTTGAGATTTCTGCTAATCTTTTCTCAAAGCAAGTAGTGGTATTTTAGAACACTAATATCATTTTCCCTCCCTTTTATCCAGCCATTCATTTCCATTTATTCCACTTTGATATAAAAATGAACTTTCAGAGACTAAAGACTTTCTTCACACCAGTATTCCATCACTGTAATGAAGTTGTCCACATCAGTTTTCCTAAAAGCAGCAGCACTGTTGTGTTCTGATAACTTGAAATTGGAGTGGAGTGAAACGGTCCCTCCATCAAGGAAAACATTTGCTTTACACAGCCAATTACCAGTTTCAAGGCTCATGAACGGCTCTGATACAGTCAGTCACAGAAACAGAACGTTATAAGGCTGTTTCCACCAAAAATTCATATTACTATATCATGGGAGTATGGTTATGATTGATGTGAAATCCTTAGTAACCCTGCATGATTTGCAAAATGATTAAAAATCACTGGGATGGTCCTTTAAAGCATAACTAAATTCTGCGACAGCTGATGTCACAAAAGACCAGACTGTCATTTTCACGAGCAGGTCAGGTCAGGCTCTCAGGGTTTTTCAGGATGATGAAATTGAATACTGAATATAAAATTCCATTTCATTTATATTTTAATGAATATTTATTAGCCTAAATAATGATTTTTAAGGAACCATGCATGGATGCTATTTTTTTAAATATATTTTTTAAAAATCTCTCGTACCCCCTGGAGTTCCTCCACGTACCCCCAGGGGTACGCATACCCCCATTTGAGAAACAGTGCTCTACATCGTATAATCAGTAACAAGGGAAAATAAAAATAAATTAAAATGAGCAATATAATTGTTGTTGATATATATTTTTTTTATTGCTCTTTATATGTGCTGCTGCTTTATTTATACATTTTAATCATGAAGTTCAGTCTGATCACATTCCAGGAACTGCATAAAGGTGTCCCATATTTCCTTGAATTTATTTATTTTCCCTCTAACCACATAGGTCAATTTCTCCAAAGCAAGGAAGGGCTAGTTTGCATAAGCACCAAAGGCCAGTGCAGCCAAACAGACACAGAGAACAGCGCCACCTACAGAAACTCCAGCGACAGAAAATCGGAGGAAAAGCAATTGATAGGTGATCTCTGGGATGTGCAATGCAGTGACACCACAGCGATGAGCCCTTAGCAACAACATTGGAGGCGAAAAAAAAAATTAAAAATTAATAAAATGGTAATCAAAATGATATCCGGCTCAAATGAATCCCACCTTATGACACATTCATAATCCCTGAACCAGAGCCTCATAATAATTTCATGGCAGCAGAATATCAGTTCATTCACTGAGTCATCCCTCGTCAGGTGTACATGGAGCTCCTCCAGGCACTCGGCATTTTTAATTAAACAGTAGCCTTGGGCTTAACTGTGGCTATGAGTGTTCTGAAACTGTTTCAGATGAACGTTATTGATGATGATAATGATATTATAGGCACCAACCCGTGGCATTTCTTGTCTCCTGCGCTTTCAGTCCATATTCAACCCGCTTGCTGCTGCTGCAGGGCTTTACAGAGCAGATAAATCACCAGATCAGAGGCGTCCTCCTCTGCACATGAATCATATTTAAAAAAAAAAAAAAGACATGCAAATATCCACATGAACATCCACATGAGCAGATCTCATTTGAT
>OMLB01016050.1:0-10546 GCA_900302555.1 Myripristis jacobus | reverse complement strand
TTACCAACCCCACCATCCCCAACACATCATTCTTCCCTAACCTTTTCCCTTCTCAATAAAAACAAACAAACATACAATACTGCCTATTAAGTCTGTACAGTTAGAAGCTCTAAAACTTTGTCTCATCTCAAAGCCCCGTTTTAATGACCATAGAATGATATGGTTGTAGTTTACATTTTGGTCTTAAAACTGTATTCATCTTTTGAAAAAGTGGTGTAGACATACACTGCAGATGAGCTCCATCTGTCTTTTGTTCTTTGCAATTCCTACTTGTCACTGATAGAGGTCAGTAGAGGTCACCAGTTACTGAGTGCATCTTACATTTTACGGTAGCTTGCATCTTTTGACAAAGGAAGTTTTTCACCTATGTCGAACTGTTCCCATATTACTTTAATTCATAAAAAAGATACCTTTGAACTGCCGCAGCCACTGTCCAATATCATTAGCAAATCTATATTATAAAATATTGGCTAAAATTCTTGCAACAAGATTGAGCCAGCTGAAATCACACTGACCAAACTGGCAGAGAGAGAATAAGAACCGATATCAACCGAACATTAAAGGCATAAAAATTGGAAGTCCGACATAAAAAATATTATATTGTGAAAATATAAAAGAAAAACTGAAATCAGCAATGGCCACTGTGCGATATACTCTAAAAAGACTTAAAATGGCAACCATACTCACCACCTTTTGGGTACTATGATGTGGACACTCAACAAGGGGGAGCAGGACAGATAAAATAAACAAGTTCATTCATTAAGTAAAAAACCTACTGGTCGATATCACTGGCCACAAGGTTTAGCCAACATACCTTGAAGGAGTTCACTTGAAACAAAGTCAGCACACCAAAAAGCAACCACAGGAGCAATAATAATAGTTTGAATATCTGAAGTCTGCTGTCATTAAGTCAGTCAAGCTTTTGCTGCCTACCTCTTGCCTGGATCGATGCCTATCACAAGTTTGTTCATTAATTTTTAGCTGATATGGAGTTGGTGACTTTTATATTTCACAGCACAAGAATTAGCACAGCGTTCGGCACAGCGTTATGTGCTGTTGGATGCAACTTCAACGTATGAACTGCTTTGATAAAAAGAAATTTAAAAAGGAACAAAAACAACATGTCAACAGTTGGAAAGTGACAGAGAAAACGGAACCAGTGTGACTCAGTGGTTCAGAAGTTGCACAGACAAACCAAATGGATTGTGGGATGGGGACTGTGGGAGGAGCTGACTGTACAGTTAATATGGGAAGGCCGTGTTTTGCCTCTTGTGTTATATCATATAATAGCATCCTCAGAATAAGTGTGAAGTGTTTATATCCATGTCTGTATGTGTAGGCATGAGACAGAGAGAGATGCAGTGAGAGTCAGAGGAAAGAGGTGTGCTTTTAACAGTTTGAGTGTTTAAAAGCTGCATTTACATGAGCTCTTCACGAGGTCTTGTCAGGAGAACTACAGTATGTCCCTGTGGCTCGATGTTTCATTTAGCACTGATATTCATAATGAAGTGATTCATGTGGAACGCTGGCATGCCACCCTGCCAGATTGACTGAGGAATAATTAATGTGTGGCACATATCCTAAGTCAGATGTTCATGTGTAGACTCACAGTAACAGTCCACAGTCACTGGATGAGTGTCAGCTTATTATTTTTGGGCAACTGCGAGAGTCTGCACGTCACATGGTGCTGCAGAAGTGTCATGGCTTTCCTGCATTTTGGTCTGACTCCGGTGAACTAATGTGGCGTGTTTGCAAAACTTGACATACACTGCAACAATTTCTACCTGGTATGGTCTTGATTCTGGAATATTTTACAATGTCTGGTCTCAGTGTTTTCTGTCCTCACAGTTTTATGCAAATTTTGACTTTGTGTGTGTAAGAAAATCTGAATGGAATTTTGAAAAAACTGCTGAAGGTGAGTTGGATTTTGAATATTTTTTTAGTCACATATTTATTTATTTTTTTTTACATTTTATTTCATTTTGTAGCTTTATTTTATTTATTTTAGTTAAGCATCATACACCCTTTCTTAGGTGCCCAACTTGATAAACAGAGAGAAAATGCAGTTCAGGCTAATGGAAACTAACTGAAGAATAAGGACACAGCTTGGACTTTTGGTTTGTGCCTCAAGTCCATTTAATGGCAACAAACATGGAGGTGGATGAGAGTACAAGTTATGTGTGGATTACGTAATTGCTGTACATGTTTTTCAAAATAATTTCTATAATGTTGTTGAGGGAAACTGGCATTTCAAAATATGCACAAAATTTGAGTAGAAATGTAGAAACCTTACCTAGATGTTTTAATCTCAAACAAGTATTTGGGCAACCTGATCTTAAATCAAATTGTCTCGAAGCCACAAAATAAAAATGGCTGACACTAAAAAATTACTTCTGTTTGCTCGCAACCGCAGATTTATTTTCTTGTCTAGTCATGATGGCTCTCTCCACGTTTAATTAAGTGCAATCTCACAGGAGTCTGGCTAAATGTTGCAAGCCACACCAATGAGACTTCAGTGTAATGATTATGCGTGTCCAGTCATGCTTGTTTGGACATGTTTAATCTCTGCTGTAGGTGTCAGTTTGAATGACTGTCAATTTGTTGCACCGGCCTCTTTTAGCATGTAGGACTGCATCCTTGGCCTCACCTCTCTCTCCTCCCATCACCTTTTCCTGTATCTCCCCTTCTTCTTCTTCTTCTGCTTAAAGCTTTTTTCCACCCTTGCCACCTTTTCCACCCTGAAATCCTTCTCATTTCTTTCCCCTTTCAGTTTCTCATACATCTCCGTGTCCATATCCATCAGTCATCATTCCTTGCCATTATTTTCACAACCTTTCTTCTCCTTCCTCCTCCTTCATCTCTCTCTACCTCCCCATTTTCCCTGCAGCTCATCTTTCCTCCCCTTGTTCTTTTTGTAAGAATTTTTTTTTCATTTTTCTCCTCTCATCTTTACCTTCTCTACCTCCATTCTCTCATTCACTCAGACCTGTTTCTCCATCCAGCTTCCTCTTTCAATCTCCCATCCCCGATATGCTCCTTTTTGGAATCCTAAACCGCCCTGGGAATTTTTGCTTGGCTGCACCTTAGCTCCTCCTCGCTCCACTCCTCTTTGCTCACCGCGACTCCTCTCATCCCTCTCCGCCCTCTCCCCACCAACTTTCATGACCTTGTTCCTTAACCCCTGTCATTCTCTATCATCCGTCTTGCTTTCTAGTTGTAATGGGCTTAGGCTCTGCGGCGATGACAGACTCTCTTTCAGTCTTTAAGATAACTTTTTAATCCTCGGCACACACACGCAGAGATGCACCCATGCAAAGGAGAGGCGCAGGCACGGCTGGGGTTTCTGTCAGTCTCTGGGTTTTTCCTGTGTGTCACACACTCAAACATGCATGCAAGCACACACACATAGTCACAACAATAATTTGTGAGCTGTGCGTGGCTTCTAATTTGTATTCATGTCACGCATCAACAGATTATGCTACCGTGTTGGATTAGTGCTTTAATGAGAGAACATTACATAGTGCAGAGGCAATCTTCATCCCAAAGGTTAGAACTTTGACATTCTTACCACACTGAAAAAAAACCCCATGCCTGCTCATGATCTCCCTCACAGCCTCAGTGTTAAATTATTTGCTTTGCCACATGATTGCCTGTTAATGTTTTATAACCCCTATCACACTCACATGATGAGTGTAACACATGACATTGTGTTGCAGAAGAAAGCAGGATAACAAAGGTCTGGAAATCCTTGCCTCTCCTTATTCTCTCTGATTTTTTTGTGTCTGTCTCTCCCACCCACCTTCTCCTCCTTTCCTCCACATCCCATCCTATTTTTTTCCTTTTTTTCCACCAACTTGTCAGCTCCCTGCACCCGGGGGACAGGCAACCAGCTGTCCAGGTCACTGTTTTGGAATCACTTGGGTGAACAGTTGCTGTGCGTTTCTTGTCCACGTCAAGCCAAGGCCAGGTTAACAGCCATGTCCTTGCATACATACATAGATGCATAAATACACAGAGAGATGTGACCTTCTGGTGCGTCACTCACCATATGCAGCCATTTCCTGGAATGCCCTTGGGTTGTCCCATCTGGACCATATGTGCCTGCATGCTTGTGTGTGTGTGTGTGTGTGTGTGTGTGTGTGTGTGAGTGAGTGTGTGTGAGCGAGTGTGAATGTGAGCATGTAGGCTGCAGTATTTCCAACATGAACTGACCTTGGCTTGTTGATCATCATAAGGCCACTCAACAGTAATTTTTTTTTCCACAAGCTATACACAACACCCACATGCAGGCATACACGGTCGCACACACCAAGTCTAGCGCTATTTGCTATTTATCATTGCATTTTTCTTCTTTTGAGAATGTCCTGCTCATAGCATGCAATCCAAAGACATTCCACCAATGCAATCCCAGTCAAAGAAACTGCCTTTTTCCACCCCCACCACTTACACACATGCATACTGCCATAGTTAAATCGATCCCTCTCTCCACCATATAGACACTGTAATAGTGGAATCAGCGCTACCAACCCATTTAGTCCCTCATTAGGAGAGGGGTGAACTCGCAGAACTGTGGTGTCTCAGTCTGCAGGGATGTGATCTGGTCTCTGTGGATCTATAAAATGGAGACAGAGGGAGGGAGACATTGACAGAACGAGGATGGGGGGCGGGGGAGGAAGGAAAAAAGGTTGAGCGAGAAAAAGAAAGAAGGTAGGTATGTTTAGACGAGAGAGAGAAAAAGAAGGAATCACGATGCACAAGGAGAGAGACAAGAGGATGAGAGGAAAAGAGAGTGAAAGAGGTGAGAGAGGAAATGAGACAGCAGGAGGAGGAGGAGGGGAGAGAAAGTGGGTAGAGACCTCCAAAAATCCCTAATGGCCCCAGAACTGGGTTTCTAGTCAAAAGGGCAACACTAATTACCTGAGACCTGAGGGTTCAGAGAGAAACAGGTGAGATGAGGACATAGAGAAAGACATGACAGTGAGGGAAAGTAAGTAAGAAATATACAAAGAGAGAGAGACAGCAAGATGGAGACATTGGAATTGAAACCATCAACTGAGTGTCCATATCTCCATATCTCTCCAGATGTATGGCATACATTGTCATGCTAACAGGATTTCCTCCAGGCTGCTGTGAGAGATTTGCGTCAGTATCTGTGCAGGCCAGGGTCTGGACTTCTCAAGGTCATTGTGTCACACTTGCATTTTTCATTGTAGGCATTCGGTAGCAAATAATTCTTGGGCATGACTAGGGATTCTGTGCCTCATTCAAGGACATTCTGACACGACTATAGATGGACAGATGGGTTAGCTGTGGCTGTAATTTTTTGGCCACAGAACAGGTCTTCCTAACCACTGAGCCCCCTCCCACTATTTACCATCTGCACGAGCTGCGTGTGCCTCATCACCAAGAATGTCAAGTAACACATGTGGGAAAGAACTCCTAGATGCTAAATGAGGACAGTTGTGTTTGAATAATAAAGGCCGGCTTGCAGACTATGATTTACTAAAATTAGAACAAGCCCGGCAGTTCCAAATTCCTCAATGGCAGCAGCACCATTACATTTTTTTATTTTTTTATTTTTATTTTTTACAGTAAACATATTTGTACATTACTGAGGATGTCCACTTGATGGCATCAGCTGAGAACATTATTATGGCAAATCACAGTTGATATTCTGCCTATAGATAACAGTATGCAGTTGTTATGGTGGTTATTTCAATGGGGATGATTTTGTATGTAACCTTCTGCAGAGCATATTATATATAGGTTTTGTATGTAGTATTTTTATTATTATTTGTTTTTAATAAAAGACTTCTGTCAGACATCATCAGAGGCATGCAAAACAGCAATGGCATCAACACAACCACAAAGCCTCTGGCCAACATGTTCTATATGAACTGAAGCTGGGGATTGACCATCACTGACTGGGTCACCTAGGTGAGGTTGTCTGATGTTGTTCTTCAGCAGTTAAACATGTATATAGTATCAGGATGCAGAGAGGATGCAGACATATGTAAAAACCAGTGATGAAAACATTGTCTTTTGAAAAAAAAAAATTAAATCCTTTTTTGAATCAATTTGAATCCTACATTCTCAGAGGAAAAGTACAACCAAAGACCTTTTTGTAATGGGAGACAGGACACCCCGTCACTTTACAACGAGAGAACTTGAAATATTTAGGGCTCTATTTTATCAGTCTGAGCACACAGTCTGGGGAGCATGGCGCAAGTGCATTTAGGGCATGTCCAAGTCCACTTTTGCTGTTTTAACAGTGGTGATTGACCAACAAAAACAGTTTTTTTTGTTGGTCAATCACAATCACTTTCAACTGCCCAAATAGAGCATTAAGCCAACAATGCACCTGACCACACCTCATTTTAACAACAACATGCCAGTGGATGATCAGGAGGACACAAGTTCAGTTGGGCACCGGACAGGAAAATGACAGCTGCATTGGTTGGAAACTTGCAAACACACTTGTGTTGCCCTTGGTGCTGCTTTGCGCCAGGTGTAAGATAGGGCCCTAAAGATACACGGTCAACACTAACTCCCTACCAGCCAATCATACGTTCAGCTTTTGTGCAGCAGCTCAAAGATAACAACACCGCCAGCCCAGACAAGCCCAAGCAAGAAAGCCCAAGCTGTTCGCTTACTTGACACCGGCAGGACAGGCAAAAAATTCATTTACATGTTTTTAAAAGAATATCTGTGGCTCAATGTGGTGCCCAAAATGACTATTTACAGTTACCACAGCAACGGCAGGGGCTGGTGCAAAACAACCCTTGGTGAGTGGAAATGATCGTTTTTGTTTCAGCACAAATTTTTACCATTGTTTGTTGAGCACAAATTGTCAGTGTCCCTCAATATGAAAAGCAAACAATATTAAATTCACCTAAATGTTTGATATAAACATCTCCCCACTCAAATGCGCCATTGTTGACCCTGATCTCACTGCTCAGGACATTTCAAATATTGGCACAACACTGTATCTTTTGTCATTTCTAGGGCTGCACCTGTTCCTGTGCTTGTACATGTTCTATTTTTTTACGCTGTGTGTGTGATCACAGAAAAGGGTCTCTATTGCTTGTTTCCTTCATCCTGGAGCTGAGGTAAAGTAGTAATGTTTTAAAACTATATGCTCATTGACAGCAACTATTTGAAGTGGCTCTCTGAAGCAACTGTAGAATTAGCGGCTGCCAACAAGTCCCAGCAAATCAAAAATTTAGAAAAATATGTTGATTTGTCTGTTGATGTTCATTACATAATATTAGTCCTGCAACATGTGGTATAAAATGTTTGGATCTTGCCTAGCAATACCGATGAAATGAAGGCATGACAATGATTTCCGCATTTGGAAGATAGGACTGACATTTTAAAAGCAGTAATACTCGTCCAGTTGGCATGATGTCTTGATGGAAAACAGTTCTGGCTTCTTTTTAGCCCCAGTTTGATGGAGTATCTTATTCTTTACTATGCTATGTTATTTTATGTAACCTTTTCAGAAAGCGCAGTAGGCGAAGGAAAGGAAGCCAAGAGCACCAAGCAGCCTGATTCACTTTCATACTGCTGCACATTCCCTCACTAGCTTCATTAGAACTAGGGGGCAATGAAAGGGTACAGCTCATATATCCCCATTAAACTAAAATTTTGACATGTACCTCAGTTTTTAGAGGAAAATTAAACAACCCCTTTGTTAAATTTGACTCAAGCACTGACAGCAGGTGTATACAGAGTGCTCTTTCATAGTTGAAAAATAGGAAATGTGTGACATAGCTGAAAATGTGAGTTGAACTCATTCCTCTGGTTGAATTAGGTGACAGAACTGCTCCTGCTGCAAGGCCGCTTCATAAAAGTAGCTCCATCAGAAGTGTGACTGACATGTTTTGAGGTTTTTTGCCTGGAAGAGAAAGCTGTCGTCTTTGCATTCATGGAACCTGTAACCATGAGTGTCACTACGAGTTTTACAACACCTGACAAGATGTGACGCCGGGCCCCCCCGCCTCAGCAGAGGTAATGTGGTGCAGATTCATTTACAAAGTTTTCTCTGAGGCACAGCTGCTCTCATGGCTAACATTATTTAGATGAATACTGAAGTCACCAAAAATTAAAGAAATATCTCTACAAAAAAGCAAAAATACTTTGTGTCATTTACTCACTATGAATATCACAGACACATCAGTTAGTGAGCCAATCAGTGAGCAAGTATCAGTTTAGCCAATGAGTGAATAGTGCTCCTGGCCAGTGAACAAGCTGGAGGTGGGTCTTCACTTTGGTGAGTGTGGAGGTAGTTTATTAAAGGACCACATCAGTGATTTTGAATATTTGGCCCATTTACCACAATTTACCCACATTTTACACTGCAACAGCCACCTTATGAGCATAATGTTTATCCATATGAGAGATTGGTTTGTGCTAAGATAGATAACATTAAAGGCAGAATGAGAGGGATTTTCCTGATAAACAATGTGTGGATCATGCAAAACAATCCCTCTCCTCTCAATTATCCCTTATAACCCAGTAGAAGTGTGTGTTGGTGTGTGTATCTGTCTGGAGTTTCTTGTTTTGCTAAGCAGCCTTTGGGTACTAGGTGTGATGAAATGCCAAGTGGACAAAGCTCACTCTACAATGAGAGTGAATCTGGGGTTGGTTTTCATCCGCTGAGCTCTGAAGTAGAAGATGAGGATGAAGAGCAACGTGCTGTTGGCCTGTTTTCTATTGGAGAGGTAGGTGCCAACAAGCCCGATATTTTTCTCCGACAGCAACGGCGTTCATTCCCTTGCCATCCTAGGAAACAAAAACTCGCTGCTGGTGGTTATCTCAACCATGGAGGAGGGTTCAGCTTTTGAATGTTGTGTATACAAACCACAGCAGACAGATCCTGCCTTTAAGTTGGCTACTAACGCTGTGCTCAACCTTCTGTCTGTTTTCTGGCCCAGTCATTCTTTGGCCCTGCCCACTGAGGACATTCACAACCAATAAGCAGTGGCGGTTCTTCCCATGTTCCCATGTTCCCAAATTACTGCCTTGCGCCCTTCCGTGTTATTACTACTTGTTTGCATAGAAAAAGCCACCGGCCGCCATCAGGCGAGCCAGCCGTGGCACCGGTAGGCATCAGGCAAGCCGGCCAGCATCAGGCGGGCCAGCCACGTCCACCCGGTCAGGTCTGCCGGATCTGACAGGTGAGCGGCGCAGACATATTGCCATATATACCTTTAATTATAATCAGCTTTTCTTCATACGCGGCTGCAGCAGCACAACGGACAATGACACAGACAACATGGTAGATTAGTGACTGTGCAATGCGGCCATTCGCTGGTAATCGTGGCATCAGGCGACCCTACCTAGGCTACTGGTTTACATTTGCAAGTACAATACATGTGTAGGCCTATTTGCTTAGACCCCCAATATTACACGAGGGTGTTTTTTCAGGGCATTTTCAATGGAAAAATATCGTCTTATATTCAGATGAATACGGTAATAGAAAACTGCTTTGCCCATGCCTAAAACCGCGACTGCCAATAAGATGATTTCAGTCACCAGAGTAGCTCTGCCTAGCACTGGGTGATATAGACAAAATCAAAAATGACGATATTTTTGACCGAATATAACGATATCAATACTGTGATGATGTTGTGGCTGAAACTGTTGGTGCTTTCACAAAAGGCTTACACAAGGGAGTTTTAATAGTCATTAGTAGTATGGATCTACTGACCAAACAGGTAGAGGCAAAGCAACTAGAACAGTCTTATAAGTTCAGAAAACTGCTTCCCTTTACTGTTACGGAGCTTTTAAAACTAGGAAATGATAACACATATGCTGTATCATGATATGACAATATCCAAAATGTCAGACCATATCTAGTCTCTTATCATATTACTGATATAATATCAATATCTTGCTCAGCCCTAGCTCTGCCTCACAGAAATGCTTGTATAACTAAATCTCTACTCATTTAGCACAGTTTCACATCGCCTGTTTAAGGGGCCCCTGAAAGCCTTTCTCCACTCACCAACTCTGACTACAACACTTAAAAAAAATCAGCAGCTTAAACATCACATCACACTAAGCGATGAGAGCGAACTACAAAATGGAAAACAACTGGGACAGAGAGAGAGAAAGCAATCATGAAAAAAAAGAATGGGACACTGAGATGGGTGGATGAGAGAGGCAAGCTGAAGAGGCAAAGAGTCAGTTGGAGTTAGTTTTTCCACTCATCAGCAGTAAAGTTGTATTTGCACCGTTTACTCCTGTTCTACCAAAGCTGCTGTGCTAGAACAGAGGAAAAAAATAGATTGTCTCTCATGCTTGTACATGCCACAGTGCAGCTTGACATGCTGCGTATGAGCCCATTGCTGCAGGCATGAATGGGACAAAAACAAACAACACAAACAACAAATAAGAACATGTTACACATTTTCATTGCCTGCCTGACTATATTGTAGTTTTACTCTACTGCACTTGAAACTCTGAGAAGTGGTCCACTGTGTGTGTGTGTGTGTGTGTGTGTGTGTGTGTGTGTGTGTGTGTGTGTGTGTGTGTGTGTGGC
>OMLB01016047.1:0-10067 GCA_900302555.1 Myripristis jacobus | reverse complement strand
TGTAGGAAACCACTTACACTCAAAAAGCCCCCACCTTTTTTGTGCCTCACTTCCAATGGTGCTTTTTCAGTGGTCTGACTCTGTTTATTTGTACAGTGCTGTATATAAGTTTAATATATTATGCACATGTTCTACCCAATGGGTAGAAAAACCACAAGAGAAACATTGTTAATACTGTAACATAATGTAAAGAAAACATTAAAGAAAAATGTAACGTAAGTGGCCTCAGTTTTATGAAAGTCTACAACTGTCTGTTTTTGTGTCTTTGTAAGGAAAAGCAACGATCCATGTTCACTATAGATGTCAGAAGGCAGACATAGTGTTGACGACAAACATTTGCCCACATATGGAATTCTGAATCCAAAGCATTTTCTGTATGGGGAAAATACACTGTCATCCCTGTTTAAGCTGGTATTTAAAACTTGAAAAAAAAAAAAAAAGAAGACGAGTAATTACTTAGAATGGCTATGATAAATACCTAAGTAATATGGTTATGTATGATATTATCAGTTATCTTTTATTTAAACAAAGTTAAGAATATCTAGGCTGTATATATGTAGGAGGAAACCAGAGAGAACATGCAAACTCCACACAGAAAGGACCCTGGCCGGCCGGCCGGCCAGGAATCAAACCCAGGACTGTGAGGCGACAGTTCTAACCACTGCAACACCGTGCCACCATGCAGTCATATTTTATAACTCTGATATCATTTTTCCTAGCTTTTATCCAGTCATTGGTTTCCATTCATTCCACAAAAAATATGAAGATTAACTTTCCGAGAATTCAAACTTGCTTCACACCAGTCTTCCATCACTGTAATAAAGTCGTCCACATTAGTTTTCCTAAAAGCAGCAGCACTGTTGTTTTTTTATGACTTGAAAGTGGGCGGAGTGAAATGGACCCTCTTGAAACTGACTTGAGTGAAGCAGTCCCTCTGCCAAAAAATAGCTCCAAGGGAAATGTTTACTTTACAGAGAATTATCAGTTCTGTAATTTATGAATAATGACAACTTGTTAGCTGCAGAAGCAGAACATTATAAGATGGGTGTTTCAACCAACAATTCACATTTGAAAATCAAGGGATTTTGTTGTGAAATATTGTGTTGTGCATGATGCAGGAGCCTGTTTTTCTGGGATTCTACAGGGTTATGTCTTACCAGGTGTGAGACCCTGCATGGAGACTATGCTGACGCAGTCCTCCTGGAATGGAATACAGTAGAAAATGCAACCCCTTAAGGTTCCCATTGATGTTGAAATCAATACTGTGAGATCAACTCTGAACTCTGAATTTACTCTGATATATCAAGGTGAAAGCAAAAAGTGTGCCATCCAGCCCTGGTCTCCCCAGGTGCTCTCTCTCATACCAACCACACAATGTTCTGTTAGGACCATGTTGTGTTGGGAATCCATCATTGTAAGTGTATTCTGCTATGGGCTAAGGGGTGTTGTATCTCTTTTTGGGAAGGCCGTGTTTGTGTTTGGGTTTAGGGTGTGGATTTAGGGGTTAGGGTGAATGTTAGGTTAAGGGTAGGGGTTAGGGTTAGGGGGAGGAAATGGGTGATTGTTAAGGTTAGAGAGTAGACATTTGTATTGGTTATATTTTTATGAAGACCAACAGTTACATACATCTATTATTATAACCATGTGGCAACTCCTGATGCTCAGGACTCGGTGGCAAGAGCTGTCAGTGTTGGTTTAGTTTTGTGGATTAAATTATCAAATAATATTCTTTGTATGTTTCAACAGATTGGGGCCTTTTCCTCATATCTGATTTGCTATACCTAATCTTGGTAGTTTAATTCCGAAGTTATTATTTAGTAGTTATATGGATATAGGATTAAGGATGGTTTTGGCCTAGTTAAAGAAAAATTAAGGATCTACTTGGGTTATTGTCCTTAAGGGTCTAATATATAATTGTGTCTTATTTTGAACCAATTAGGATTAGGATTTGGCTTGATTTCGGTTTAAAATAAACCAACAACCTTTGCCTAACACAAATTGATGGGTTAAATAAGAGAATTAGAGGTGGTTTTAAAAGTACCGTTGCATGTATACTTTTATTTTTGATCTGAAAAGTTCGCACAAGCTGGTTTTCTGTGATTACTGGCTTGTTTCTGTTCTTTGATTTTGTTCCTATTTTATGTATTCGGTTTTAGTGTCACCATGAAATCACAGAGTGTTTTGGCCAGGTATACACGAGACACTCATCTGTGCATGCCAGCTGGGGTGATAAAATCCTAGCTAATGTACCATGCCATGCAATTTTTTTTTTTTTTTTTTTTTTGTTATCTATAACTTGCTATATTTTTGATGTATTGTGGTGGCGGTGGAGGTCTGACTCTAATTCTAAGATGTCTCTCTAAGAAGTCAACATTATTCAGTTGCTTCTGGAGTTGCCATTGCTGAGCCTTAGATTATTTAGCCAATTTTTTTCAGCTAAATTTTAAGATAAATTAAGAGTCTCTTAACTAAGTTGTTAAGCTTTAGATTTAGGATTTGGGTTTTGGGGTCACTGGTTAAGCGCCCATAGTCCCATTGCAACCTCACTAGTCACCTAAGCTGGACTAGAGGTTCGTAATTTTGGAGATCAGTTGAAAGTGCCCAATTGGTGGGGGGAATTCCAGATTCAGTGTGTGTGGTGCAGTATGAACTGGATGTGTGAGCGGAGCTAGCCTCCAGTAGAAGGCTGGGTCACATTTCCTGGCCATGGTTCCTCTGTGCTGTGTCTCCAAGTGAGACTCAGGAGGGCTGCATATGTACCAATAGCACAAGTAAGACTCTTTGTTGTCACCATTAGGTTTCCTGAGTCTACCCAGACTTATTTCTGTGTGTTCTCCATTGTCCAGGGGGCTTCTCCCTGGCAGTAGTTCAGGCTGGAAACCTGAGCTCCTGTTGTTCCTGTGGCAGGCAGGGACCTGGAGGCAGGGGGTTGGTGGGGATCCCCAGGGTTTATGTGTACTCCTGAAGTACACATAAATGTGTCTGTTCCTGGTCTTGGCCCCCTGCACTCTGTCAGCTCAGTCTGCTCTGCCTCTCTGCAGTGCTCCACACCTGCTCTGCCTCAGCGGTCAGGCTCACCTGCTCCTCATCAGTTCATCAGCTCACAGTAGATCTAAAGAGATTTTTTATCTCAAGCAATTTTTTGCCTGGTAAAATAAAGGTTTAATAATCTACTCTGCACTGATCATTTGTGTTATCTTTTGCAAGGGCCGATAGTTACATATATCCCTTATTATAACCATGTGATGATGCCAGGGATTGGGAGACAGGAGCTGTTTATGTTGGTTTAGTGATCCCATAATCTCCGTATCCTTTGTATGTTGCAACAGGGCCCTCTCTCCTATCTGATTAGCTATACCTATTGTTGGGAATTACTATTTTAAAAAGGTCTGAGTCTGGATAAGTTTAGGGTCAGATTATGGCCACAATTCTACTATAAATGTGTTAATATTAGGATTAAGGATGGTTTTGAATAGTTTAAGAGTAATTAAGGATTTAAGTTGTATTTTTGGGTTATTGTCAAATTCGATCATTCAATAAGTAATATAATTGCAATCTTATTTTGAATTGCTTAAGATTAGGATTTGGATTGATTTATAATATTCTAATGGAGCACACACAGACACATTTAGCAATAACAAAAGTATGGAATAATGACTGCCCTGAATCATCTATAGATTGGGCTAGAGTCTGGAGGAACTTCTCTTGTCTAAAAAATCTGAATCATAAACTAACAAACCTTAAATTTATATATCAAAGTTATTTAACTCCAAAGCAACAATTTAATATGAATATAACTATATCCCCAAACTGCACCCTTTGTGACTTGAATGTAACAGGGACATTTCTACATATTACGTGGGAATGTCCAACAGTCAGAAGTTTCTGGGAACAAATAACAAAACATCTTACTGAAACACTGGGTTTAGATATTGATTGTTCCCCAGTGTGTATGATCCTGAATGATGATTCTGGGCAGAATTTTAACCATACTCAAAGACAGCTGTGGCTATCTGCATGTAATGTTGCTAAAAGGATGCTAGCAGTTAGGTGGAAACCACCACACACTCTTTCTATACAACAGTGGTATCACTCTTTAATAGAGGCTTTATCTATGGAGCTCTCTGTTACTATGATGAATGAGGCAGACCAGGCTCAATGCTATTAAGGAAGCACTCAACATTGCCAGAACTATGAGTTGCTTCTGTTTTGTTGTTTTGTTTTGATTTGTTTTACTTTGTCTGTCTTTTGGAGTCATTTTGTTCACTATGCAATTGAATGCACTGAAATTTCCTATCTGTAAAATCTAACGACATTTAGAGAATGATCTCTGGGGATGGGTGGTGTTGGGTTGGGTTGGGTTAAAAATCAAAACCAAAAAAAGTTGTGTGAAAGTGCAGGTGTTTTTCTTTGCTGTTGCTCTATCTGTCTGTGATAATCATGAATACTTATAACTGTAATAATTGCTGTGGCCCAACCTTATTTATATTTTTATTATTTTGTTGTTGAGCAGATGTTCCTGCTATTGAATGTACAGAGGCTGCTTTCTAATGTACACCTGCTTTCTATGTTGAATAATAAATAATTATATATTTAAAAACAAAACAAAACAGGATTTGGATTGATTTAGGTTTAAAATAAATTATCATTGATGATGATGATGATAATAATAATAATAATAATAATAATAATAATAATAATAATAATAACAATAACAACAACAACAACAACAACAAACTCTGTCGTCTTTGGCATTACAATTATGACAACCAACTTCTGAGCGAATGCTACTATAAAGTTACTGACATTTCCACAGTGTATAAGTACCTTTACAAAGGAAAATGAACGGGAACGTGTTTCAAGGTCTAATTCAGAGAAAGAGCAATTTACTTCAATGTTCTTGTGAAATCTTCGTACATAGCTTTTAACTAGATGAAATCTATGCAAAAAAACAAAAACAAAAAAACTTTGTAGTCATTTAGAGGCTTTTCACGATGCACACTCCAAACAACTTGGTGGCGGTAATGCGCAAACGAAATGAGAACGAGGAAGAAGAATTGTACTCAACACTAGCTTAACCTCTGCAGCTAGCAAGCAGCCGAACGTCGCCGAGCCACTACACAACTGTTGTTAAGGTCACAACGTTCGGGACTGGATATAAAACTGATCAAGTCGGGGCTAAAGGCCCTGAAGCCCGGCGAAGCCCGCCGGTTTGAAAGCCCGTAGATAGCGGACGTCAGTTGAAGCAAAGCAACAGGCTGCTAGCTAACTAGCAGCTGAAAGCGTTAGCCAGCTAATCCAGCAGCTCAGGTGGAGAGAGCCGAGCGCAGGGCAGCATGGACTCCTGGGTTCGGTTTAACGCTCAGAGCCAAGCCAAGGAGAGAGTTTTCAGGTAATGGGAGAATGACAGTTATCAGCTACTGACAAAACCGTTTTTGTTTTTTTGTTTTTACATGTGGCGGTAGGCTAGCTGCAAGATATTCCTAGCTATGGAAAAATTAAACAAATTGCAACTAATTGTCAACCAAATAAATGTGTTGTTGTTGTTTTTGACTGATTTCTCTGTTAGCTGTTGAGGTGACTTGTTTATCTGCAGTAAGGTTGAGGTTAGAGGTCTGCAGCAGGTGAAACTGTTGCTTCGTGGTTCAGGCTTCTTTGTAATTGTCAGATGTGTCGGTGGTGTTGTTGTGTTTTGGTTCCTGTGTTCAGGAATACTGGAGAATCTCTCACCAGTGTTCCCTTTAATACAAGCCAGTCTCACCACACTGGCCACCGTGAGTCTGGTAGTTGAGGGAAAAAAATTTCCATAGAAACAAATGTAAACATCCTGCACCTGTTAAAGTTAGCAGGTTATTTTGCATGCTGTTATTGCAGTTAGTATATGACTAATATTGACCATTGGCCAGTTTAATTTCATATTGTTAATCTTAAAGTCTTGTAAGTAGTAGCCCTCCACTCTGGACAAAATGTCATACCTTGATATTTATGTCAAATATCTGGACAGTGATACAACATACAATGGGTTCATACTCATTTGAAACTTAGTGTAACAACGTGAAAATGAAGCATTCTTCAACAGCATAATAATATCCACAAGATTCCCCTGAGATATTAATATCTTGCATGTTCATATCTAGATAGCAATATGGCGACAATATATGGGGGGAATATAGTGGTGGTGGGGTTGTTTGGTGGAACAAACTGCTTCATCGTGGAAAGCCTCATAAGAAACAATGATTTGTGTTTTGTTCTGCCAGGGCTGCTCAGTATGCCTGCACCCTGCTGGGCTACACCCTTCACAAGGGCGGGGCGGGAGCTGAACTCTTAAAAATCATCAGTCAGCTGGAAGCGCACATGAGCCTAACAAGAAAGAGTGAGTAATCAAGTCTGTGTGATTCTTTCACAGGAGGATTTTCACTGCAGATATCAAGTGAAAAACTTTTCAAATGGTTCAGTGTTTTAAAACGTTTCAAACCTATTCAACATTGTCCTCCATTGACAGAGGCTGTCATTACAGCCACATGATGATGCTTGAAAGGGATCGACCAGTTACCACTCCCCAGCAATAATCAGGCCTGATATTCAGAATGTGTCGCAGTTTTGATTGACATGATGGCCAATATGACACTATTTTCATCTCAATTTTTGCAAGCATTTAAACACAAGAAAATAAATTCCACTCTCCTTTCCTTTTTAATAGTGCAGTTGCATAAATCATATTTATTTAGAGCCAGTAAGTGACCAGAAAGTGACACCACTGCTTTGTTGCTTTCACCATTATCAGCAAAATCCAAGGACAAAGATGCAGTGTTATACAGATGCAATTCAATAACACATAGGGTGTAATTGGGAGGCTAATCCAGTTTCACTCAGCTGTTCAAAGAGTTGGATCTTGCCAGTTGAACTTGACATCTCCATGGTAGGATTTGATGTGTTGGTGTTATTCAGTGATGCGTCTGGGGAACTCAGCGGAGGCACTGGAGGCAGCCAAGCGGGCGATCCACCTCTCTGACAGTGTGCTGCGGCTCTGCCTGACCGTCGCCCATCTCAACAGGGCCATGTACTTTGCCTGTGACAATGTCCTATGGGCTGGAAAAACAGGCCTCCTCCCTCAGCTGGACCAGCACAAATGGAGCCAGAGATCTTTCAGGTGAGTGCAGAAGGGTGGCAGCTTGTCAAAATGACAGTGATAATCTTGATTCCATCCTAAGGAATCCATCCTTACCACATTTTCTGAGCTGTTTTCAGTACCACATCTTCAGAGCTTTCAGAGGAATATTATATAATATTTTGTTAATATTTTGTTTTTATGGCTTAAGCTAGCATCACATCTACCGGCAGACCTTTTTTCTCATGTAAATGAGAAAAAGATAAATTTTGTTTGTGTGTTACTGATGTGCTCAGGAAACCAGATGTGTATTAAGGATGTAGCTCTGACTGTGATTTGCTGGATGTGAGCCTGCTGAAGTGAACCTTACTCCTTTGGCTGCTTGTAACCCCTCTGTGTTGATCTACAGGTACTACTTATTTGCTCTGATCCTCAACCTGACCCGTGATGCCTACGAGCTCCGTGTCCTCATGGAGCGCGAGGCCCGCTGCCTCGCCGCCAAAGCCCCTCCCTCACCTTCTCCCATCACTTTACCCAGCGATGATCTGTCCTCCTCCTCCTCACCTGCCTCTCCTGGCGCCGTCATCCTGCCTATCTTGTTGGCCCGGCTACGCAGGCAGCTCCACCTGGTGGTGACCGTGCTGTACAGCAACCCACCACTGCTGCTGGACTTGCTCAAGAACAGTTGTGATATCTTCATTCCCCTGGACCGGCTGGGTATCTATCCTGTGGGGCCAGGATTTGTCGGGGCCTGCGGCCTGGTGTCATCCATCCTCTCCATCCTTACCATTGTCCACCCATGGCTTAAACTCAAGCCATGACAGTGAACTGTACTTCCAGGTCTCCATACGAGGAGTTGTTGTTCAGATCAAAGGGCACACCAGAGTTCTCATATGATTGACTTGCAATGGTTAATTTCTTTTTTGAAATTTCACAGCTTTGAAGCATCAGTACAACAGCTTCAACAGGTTCATGTGATTAAGTTTTCATATCAGTGGAATAAGCCTGTTTACAGTTAGTGCTGCTTGAACAGAGGCAAAGTCTGAAATCCTTGTAATATTCTCAAAACAGCTAATAGCTGGGACCTGGCAACTAACTTCCATTGAACTTATTAAAACTACAGTTATTCAGATTCAGTTTCAGATTCCTTTATTGTTGTCATTCAGTCAGTACACTACAATGTACCCAGAACGAAATTATGAGCACAAGCAAAGACACGATCCAAAAACAGCGGTTTACAAAACTACAGTTATTCTTCAAACTACCAAGTTTAAGGCTAAATTCCCCATGTACATTTTGCATGTCTGATTCTGTATGGATTACATGCACCTTCAAAAAATAGAAATAGAGTGTTTTGTTCTAAGTTAAAGCCATAATGTGTGAATGCAGATGACATGGACAGGGTTCTAGCAGTTATGCATGTGAAAAGTTAGTTTTTTAATTGAGAGAGCAAGATATGAATTGAATGTTTCAGGTAGATATACCTTCTGAAGTGTGTTTATAATAAACTTGTATTGAGTTTCTAAATACTGATTAACTGAGATACACTATAAATTTATACAGAAATGATCAAGTCAGTGGGATATATTATATGTAGAGCCTACACATTTTCAAAGCTAAAAACTGAACTGTCCTGGTCACATAACTCCTCTAGCCTGCCTCATCAACAAAAGCAGTCCTGTTTTGTGTGATGAGTAAGTGGAACATCATCACCCATCATCTTTAGTTAATTTTATGTTTTGTAACAATGATGCAAAATCACAAACTGGAAAACATGTTACAGGACATAATCATTTTACAGCTTCTTAAGACATGGCATGGTTAGGATGACATCATGTGTCAGTGGTATTGTATGATTTATTACCTGTTCTGGAAATGATTTTAACCATTGTGGTGTTGATTCTTTATTTAAAGAAATTTGCTTTGTATGGTCATAGGTGGCGTAACGCACTACAGAAGTACAATACAACAGTAAAAACCATTGTCACAAGACAGGAATACACAGAAGACCATATCATATCAAGTTGTCATTAATAAAGTGTGGAAATCATTTTAGCTCTTGTTCACTTTTTGGTTTGCAATTAAAACCTCTGAGCACTTGGTGGAGTACTGGTGTCCTTTGTTGGCATTGTTTAGCCAAAGGCTCTGTCTGCAAACAAGCTTGTAGTATGCAGCATGGTTTGTCCAAAAGACTACATGAAATGCAATCTTTCTTTTCTTTTTTTTTTTAGTTCATAAACAACATACAAAACAATTATATGGGCTATTACAATAATACTGATTTTAAAGTGCCAGGCAGAGAATACAAAAGATGTAGACAGAGAAGGAAAGAGAAAAAAAAAAGTCCCCAGGAAGACTAGCAGCAGTTTATGGAAGCCAGTGGGATACAAAAAAGAATGAAAAATATAAAGAACGAAAAAAAGGGTGGAGGTACTAGGAATTTTGTGAGAGTTCAATGACTGAAAATTCTCTTGACATTTTTAATCTTTGTGTTTTTGATAAACATAAAAACAACTGACAAATTGTTTTCTCTATTAAGATTTTAAAAAAAAAAGAAAAAAAGATATATTTGGAAGTATCCCGTCATGCAAGTAATCCCAAGTCCCAGTGAGGATTTTAAAATGATTTTCCTTAGTTTTGGGTGTTACTGGAAGCTAATATAATTGCTTCTTAGTTTTTCAGTGTGGGCTACTGAAAAATGTTGAGTAATGGAATTAATATTTGAAACCATGGATATAAATCATCATTAAAGACTTTCAAGACAATAATTCAGTAGGGAATTTAAAATCAATAAAATTGTGTCCATTCACCAAAAAGCTTAGGAAGACAAGGCATTGTAAAATAAAATAATTCTTCACAGTGGTGCTCTAGGAGAACCATATCTGATTCCACAAAGAACCTTTCAGATCTCAATTTAAAGAACCGGTTATTTAAAAAAAAAAAAAATAAATACTGCCCT